>LPNX010522732.1:74662-194509 GCA_001517045.1 Pseudotsuga menziesii | reverse complement strand
AATTAATGTTTTAATTTTCGGGCCCCTCCTCATTACTTTTGTATGGTTTGATCGTTGAGCTCCTTAAGCGTGATTTCTTTCATTTCTCTGAAGGTGGATGTCAGTAATTTATGTATTCCTTGTTCATTTTTGGGTTTGAGTCGTGAATGTGTGGTCGAAGAGAAGAAAATTTGCTATTCTTCAGCGCATCCTCTGTGAAAAGAAGCGATTTTGGTTGCAGCCGATCCTTAGCACTGCTCAAATACTTGAGTTTCCCTATAAGCAGGCCTCTTTTACTGCTGGATCGGGGGTTGTGAAGTTTCAACCCTTCCGTCGTTGCGGCTCCTAGACTTTTCTTTCCTCCGATTTCCTAAACCGTCCGACGCCCGATGTATGTTAACTGTAAATTGCTTGTCCGTAGCTTCTGTTCGCCCGCCGTTGCGGCCGGGAAGAGATAGCCAGCGTCCGATCTGAGTCTCTTCCGATGTCTGACTTAGTTCCCCATCCGTCCCTGTGCCCTCCAGCTCTCCTCCTCCACCGTTGCGGCTGCTAAAGTCTTCTGGATTTCGAAGCTAAAATCGTCCGACGTCCGACTCATGGCACCTCCCGCCCACATTTCGCTTGGCTGTGACTTAAACTTCACCTGACATTGCGGCTAGTTGTTTCCCCAGGCTCCCAAACTCACTTCTCTCTAATTGCCGACTTGTTTTTCCCTCCGACGACCATAGAATATTGCCAGGCCCGTATGTGGTTCGCTCGGCCATTTCCTTGTGGATTGGTTAATTGATGATATTTTTCGTTTGAATCATGCTCTTAATTTGAATGTAGGCAGTTTCCAGGCGACCGATCAATCTGCCACGACGAGAAGAAAGACTAACTCATTTGGTAGAGGTATGACTGAAAAGAGGCAAATGGAAGATGAAGTCCGGAGCTGTAAAGGCGTGATCCCAGAAACGGATCAGTTACCAAGTTGTCATGATCACATAATGACAAAAGATCGGAATGTGAAGAGTTTGAGAAACCGAAAGACCATGCGTCTGGAAAACAAAACGCTCTGTAATTGTAGTTTAAATAGAGGGACGAGGCATAGAGAAAGGGATTTTTCCCCTGGAAAATTTTGTACATGTTTTCTTGTAAGAGGAACTACTTCGTTTTGCAAAGGAAACTGCAATTTTGTCTATCGGAGAGAGAGTAAAGTGGAATGTATCAATGCAACTCAATGAATAAATGTTGAAGAGGAACTATTTCGTTTTCAGCTGTGTTTCATTTACTGTAAGAATATTTAATGTCCTGAACCTATGTTCTGGTTAAATGTTCTTCAGTAGTTTCTGGGATATTTTTTCATTGTGAGCAATAAATGTTGTTATAAAATGATCAGCTATCTGGTTATTTAAATATCTGTAAGCGTTCATGTACTTTAGAAGAAGTATTAGCTATCAGTGGTTCTTTTTAATGTATGTGAAAATGTATTGCTCATTCGAAATGATAATCTTGCTCCCTAGGGATAGTTTAGATAGTTAGTTTATTTCTTTTTGTTTCTGGTTTGGTTGCTCGCGAGCAAAAGACGAGAGGTAAGAACCTTCACATCACTTTGTGACCGCTCCCTGCATCTTGATTGCCCTGCATTTAGTTAGGCACTTGCATATCATTTCTTTAAGTCAAAAATACAAATTCCGGTGGACCGGGCCGCAACCGGTAAAACCCTTGTTTGTTACTTTGACCTACGGTAGCCGGACCGTAAACCAGACGGATTCCCTATACCAAACAGTCAACGGGCTAGTTGGGAACGTTGATTGGGGAGAATCCCTTACTATTGTCGCCTGCGAATTTCCAGGCCTCAACAGAACCTTTGAATCTTTACCTTCTCATATTTGATGAAGTATGCATACTTCAAAAGTTCAAAAAAACTCTTCTAATAGGAATTCGTAGTCATGATTCCCAACTTAAGCGTGAAGAACTCTTCCATCTTTTTTTCATAGTAATGTTCAGAGAGGTATTCCTTCTAGAAGCACTTCTTAAATCTATTCCAATAGATTTTGTCTTCGTCGATGTCTTTTATCTTAACTAGCTTATCCCACTAGATAGATGCCTTTCCTTGAAAATCGTATATGGATACCTGTTCTTCCATATTAGGTGTGTTGTATCAAACTTAAATAATAACAACAAACAACAACAACAACAACAATAATAAACATCAACATATATATGAAATAAATAATAATAAATAATAATAATTAATAATGTCTTTATGAAAATACATGACTCTTAATGAAAGGGTAATTTGCCAAAATATAAATAACCGGCCCTCAATAGTAATTTGTACTTATCTATCAATTTATTCATATTTTATTATCTACGGATATGTGGGTTATTTTAGAAATTACTTAATTGAGAATATCCAACTATGGATGTTACAGTGGTATTAGAGCTATACAGACCTTGGAAAACATTATTTACACCTTGTATAGACTTGAGTTTCCCAAAAAAATAGGACTTTGTCCTTGAAAAAAAGAAAAATGTAAAATTTATCCCCCCAAAAAAGAGGTAAAAGAAAAGAAAAGTTAAAAAAGAAAAGATAAAAGTTAAAAAAAGAAGAAGGTAACAGTGAAACCACATGTGGTTTCTTAAAGTGGGTTTGGGTTTGAATATAAAAAGTGCATAATAATAACTACAAAGAAGCAAGTGACATTTGAACCTAGGTGGGGAAGGTAACACTTATTCCTCCCAACCACCCATTCTAATCGCATTTTACAAAACTATTGGAAAAAAAAGAGAAGAAGAAGGAAGATTGCCATAAAAGAAGGAAGGGCAAAAAAAAGAGAAAAAGAAAAGAAGACAAAAGTGAAGTAAAAACGTAGTCACAAACAATGGCACCTACATATTTGGAAATGAAGTCACAGCTACAAACAACAGTGGATGAGTTAGAGAAATATAAGGTGATCAATAAAATTATACAAGCTAATGTTGAGATGTAGAAGTGGTTGAAAGAGTGGAGAGACAATGAGAATCGTTGTTTATGGAATCAAAATTGACAGCTAGAATGAACCATAAGTGATAACAAAAAAATGTTGTCTGATTAGGATAAAGAAATATCATGTTTAAAAATTCATAATCAAAACTTAGAAGATGAGATTAGAAAGTCAAAAAATTACAACAAATCACCATATGTATGCGATAATGAATTAGAAGAAGAAATAAAGCATCTAAACAAATTCATCATGGAAAGAGATGCTGAATTGGCGCAAGTCCAGATGAAGTTAGAAAATCAAGAAACAAAGTTATGTCATCATAAAGAACAAAAATAAAAACTCTAGTAGCAGTATGATGACAGTAAGAAGACACATAAGTTAGAACTGACAAAATTCAACAAGATGTTATCAAGCAATTTCGAAGAAATTTCCAAATTAAGCAATCATAAAAAGACACTAGTCACAAAAATTAAGAAGTTGAAAAGTAGTCGAAAGATAGAACAATATACAGAAGACATGGAAGGAAAACTTCTCGACAAATAGGAAGAAATCATTGTATCAAAAGGCATAATGAAGATCTTAAGGAACAACTTAAGAAGTCTGGAGATGACAGACAATCACATGTAGAAGTGATTAAGAAGTTCAAAATGATAACATGCAGTTAGAAAACGAGTTGGAAAAGATACATAACGAAACCTGAAAACCTCAAGAGAAGAAAAATACAACTTTCTGCTCAAATCAATGCTAAAACAATGACACTAGTAAAAGAAAATGACATTGTGAAAATTCTATATCGACACCTCAACCATAAAAACATATATTCTAAAAAGTGGGAAATGTTGAAAGATAGCAGTACCAATGTGATCAAATCTCCTAATGATAGATTAGTATGGAATGCCAATAGTCCACAACAAATCAATTTGGGATGGATCGATTCGTCCACATATCGGAAGTTGTGTTCAACTCTTAGTAGTTCGTATCGACATGTTTAGTTAGCTATGACACCACAAAAAATGATGTAGAAACATTATAAGGGTTTGAGGACAAAGCCTTTCGAAGGGAGTGGCAATGTAACAAACTTAAATAATAACAACAAACAACAACAATAATAATAATAAACATCAACATATATATATATATATATATATATATATATATATATATATATAGATAATAAATAATAATAATTAATAATGTCTTTACGAAAAGACATGACTCTTAATGAAAGGGTATTCCACCAAAATATAAATAACGGGCCCTCAATTGTAATTTGGACTTATCTATCAATTTATTCATATTTTATTATCTACGGATATGTGGGTTATTTCATAAATTACTTAATTGAGAATATCCAACTATGAAGGTCGGAAACCTTTTTTTCTTTTCTCATGTTTGTTCTTCTTCATATCCTTCCAATTATTTTGATGTGAGGTCTTCTCTTATTCTGTTCATATACGTGGTCTTCCTTCCATATGTAATCCTTAAGGTTCCTTGGTCTATCATACTAGATTTTATCTCTATAAGATTTAGGAAGACTACTTAGGAACCTTTGAATCTTTACCTTCTCATATTTTATGAAGTACGTATACTTCAAAAGTTCCAAAAAATTATTCTCATAGGAATTCGTAGCCATGATTCCCAACTTAAGCTTGAATAAATCTTCCATATTTTTTTCATAGTAATGCTCAAAGAGGTATTCCTTCTGGAAGTACTTCTTAAATTTATTCCAATATATTTTGTCTTCATCAATGTCTTTTAGCTTAACTAGCTTATCCCACTAGATAGATTCCTTTCCTTGAAAATGGTATACGGATACCCGTTCTTCCATATTAGGTGTGTATTGGTGCAACTGGAAGGACTTCCCGAGTCCCAATAGCCATGCTTCAACATATTCTCCTTGTTTTAGTTCTCCATCAAAAGTTGGGGGCTTGATTCTTCTAAGCTCCCCTACTAGTTCATCTTGAGTAGACCTCCTCTTCTTGTATCTCACTCGAGATATTTTAGGACTACTATCTATATTGCTTGATGCATACCCATTATTTATCTCTAAGTGATAAGTTCTCCTTGAATATGATCTATACCTCACATGACTTCTTTTATGACTCTTTCAATGGATATTTGGATGGTATTCAATGATTTTAGATCATTCATAATCAGATCATGGATATGAACTATCCTTTCATTATCCTCTTTACACTTCCTCACTGAATCCTCCAATATTAATGGTTCACTTCTCCTCTTATTTCGAATTGACATTGTTCCCTCAACAAAATCCTCTTTAGGACTAAATGGTCTCCCTCCTTCCCCAAAATCCATCTCTAATATTTGACTCCCTACTTCTGAACTTGTACTTGTTGAATCTTTCGTCTTCACAGGTTTGATTAAAATATCAGTTTAGTGGTCATACAACTTGCTCAATCAATCACTAGGAACTGCAATGTGTTCATTATCAACATTTTGTTTGTAAAATACTGGTATAAGTTCATTATAATTAAAATTACTTTTGTTCTGATTTCAAAGTAACTAGCAAACTTTTCTAAGTTACAATATACCTAATTGGACAAGGGGGCTAGAAATCCTTCCAAGATTTATCCTTACTAGATGAGAATCAAATTCACAGACATCCCAAGATAATAGTTTAATTAACTAACTCACATGTGAATCTATATTAAGGTGCATGCATCCAAGTTATCTAATGCAAATGCATGTTTACAAAGTGACATGTAACTTCATAGAAGGTCCAATAGCTGTAGTGTTGAAACCTTCAGCTTTGATACCACTTGTAATGTCTCCGAACCTTATGACAAAGCAAAAGGTTATAAAATTTGGTTAAAGAACAATGGAATAAGGTTAGGAAAACTAACCATTAAATGATTAATTAAAGTTCTAACTTTAATTAACATTACTAAGGTTGTGTTAATTAAATAATTCGTCGGCCTTAGTTAAATAATATCTACACTGAATAAAATCTATCAATATTAAATTTAAGTTCATATACACATTCAGTGTATGAATAATTAATATATTATTATAGTGTGATAAAGGTCCTACATTAAATTCTTATACTTTGTAGAGATTATTGAAAACATAGTTTATAATTGTCAAGTATTGTGTCATTAATTGTTTGCAAATTTAATTAGTTTGTGGTGTTGTTTGGTGTGTGATTTCAATGAATATGAAAACTAATAAAAAAATGCATCAAGAAACATATGTAGGTTGTAACCTACAGCCATGCCACAATCAACGCAGAAAAAAAGGCATCTTCTGCAATCACAGCCCACAAAATCACCTCCCAATGGTTTCCCCCTACAACCATTTTTTACTAATATATTTTAGATTGCATGGATTCCTACCTCCATAAATAAATCAATATTAAATTTAGATTATATTATCAAAACTTGTATATTCAAATATGATAATATACATGCATAGAACATTTCCAATCTAACAACTGGTGCATTCAACCTGGAACTAGGAAAACTGTTGGACCAAAACAGACATATCTTGGTCATCCAAAAAGATTTTTAGATGAAAGGAAAGGTGATCCTTATAGGAAATGTTGTTCCAGATACAATGGAATAGGTCTCACAACATAGAAATGAGAATATATGGGAAAAATATATCATATGGTTTCTCCCCTCCTAGTACCGTAGAGTCATAGTTACCGTTTTTGAAGAAGAGAAAGAATATTAGAATGAATATTAGAAATCCTATGGAGTCGATTCTTCTTGTAACCATATTATGGCATACAATAATCAAGAATATAGATAATTAAATTCAACCACATTTTCACATAATCATAATAATAATATGTTAAAATATAAATAAAATCATATGAGAAATACTTATCTCAAGATATGGGAAACTGGCTGCAACAGGATGAATTTCCTCCCAGCCATAGACACCGTCAATACTTCCTCGCTTGAACATGTCACCCCCAATATGAGACCATGGATCCACATTTATAGTAACACTTAGTCTAGAAACTCTTGAAACTACCTCTTTTGAGAACCACAATGCTTCCCACTACTACTTTTCTATATGTCTCCACTGCCTATGGGCTCTGACCTAGATCGTCATTCCCATTTCTTGGATTCCTGTGTGAGAACTTGGAATAGTAGAGTGATAGAATGGAAGCAAAGGGAAAACAAATTGACTAACTCTAATTCTCAATACACTCCCAATCCTACCAACATTAACAACATGGATAGATAGCACAAGTCACATGGTCCAAAGCTCAAGATTAACTTCAACAAGGAGAGGGAATATGAATTTATAACACAAGGAGTCCAACTCTAACCAACAGGGATCAACTCAAATTAGAGAGAGGTAATGTTTAATATTTATCATGGATACTTAACTTGAATTAGTGCAGTGGTGCCTTAGTGAAAATATCCCATTTCTTTAATTAGCACCATGAGAAGGAGTTGCAAAAGGGGCTCACTAAGGTGTGAAAAATATGCAATATTAACTCCATAGTCCATCAATATTGATAATATGGTCCGTTGTACAAGGTTTGGGTGACCAACATTATTAATGTCACCAAGGTGCAAATATGAACTGGGATGGACAAACTTAATCCAACAACAAGTTATAAGGTTCTAAGGATGTCCCCATTCACCCTGACTTTGTGGAATCCATGACCCCCCATACTCTTTTAGTTTTATTTTCTTATCCGTTTGTTCATTTTAAATCAATAGTAACAACATTCAAAGATAGCAAGGATGTTAGTAATAACATTAACATCAGTAATAATGTCAAAATACAAGTCACATTATCAAACAATAATAATAAGTCCTTAATCACATTAATCAATCATGCAAAGGAGCATAATTCCATAGTCATATAAAATATGATAAGTCCGAGGCTTAACATTTGGGGTATTACAACCCTCCCATGGGAGCGCAAGGGATTTCTAGTCATGGATCAACTAACTCTACCTAGATTCACATTAGGAATACCAGTGTGGTACCTTACACCACCTTATCTAGAGATGGCCTCAAAATTGGTATCCCACTACATGTTTGTATCGGTCAAGCCAATTACACCATCCGACCTACACACTGAGCGACCAACACCTTTGCTCGAACTCCCAATGACTTTCAATAAACCTAACAATGGGGGCATAATGAAACCCAAGTTAAAATCCCCCATCTCTACCAACCCTCTTCCCAAACCACCCTTGTTGGTCACCAAGACTAAAGCAGGGGGTATAACTCAACCTATGTTGAAAGCTACCATAATGAACAACACTCTTATAGTGAGGGTCACCCCACAATGTGTCCTATGTGGTAAACAAGGCCATGAAACCAAAGTGTTCCCCACATTGGCGAATCTTAGGAATTTGCTTAATACCCTTGTTAGTGTGACAAATGCGACCCACACTATAGCAGGGAGCACACCTTCAACCTTTCCATAACCCAAAAAAACCACTGATTCCAAGTCATTACATACCAAACAAACATGCTTGATTTTCTTTTAGTTTGGGAATTATACCCACTTTTTATACCATGTATCTAGTTCATGAGGTTGGTTTTCACACTTGGATCTAGATGTTTCTTGGCCACATCTTGGTGTATAAAATGAGGCCATGGGAATGCATCATAGAGGATAAAAATAGAGCAAGGTTATGTTGTTGGAATTGTTTTGGAACTTCCTCATAGTTCACCTTTTCCTAAATCTATTGGCATTCCCCAATCTCCCTTGCCTCCTTCATCCAAGGGGAAAGTGTTTCTCTCAATAGTTATTCAAGTTATTTATCATTTAGTGTGGACAAAAAGGACCTCCCTAAGTATATTGTTGGTTTCCCTTGAATCCCACTGCTCCTAGGTGACACAACATGTAGTAATGTTGACTATTGGGAAATCTGAAGTGGTTCTAGAATTTGCTTCTTGTTGTGGTCTGCATATCTTCAATCCATTTATTTGTTTCAAGTTATTTTCCTATGTTATTTGTTTTTATTTTGTTTTGTTTACTAATAAGAGCATTCATGATCACTTTGAGTCCTTAGATTTGCTTTAGTAACACAATATCAGACCTTGTTAACAACCTCAAAGGATTTCACCCCTCAATTTGGAAGGGTTTCACACCTTTGTGCAAATTTTCACACAACAATCCATCCTTTGTGAGTTCTAGATTGGATTCGGGCTCTTGATAAAATATTTAACAATGCATCGATTGTAAGAAAATTTGTGGTACAAGCCTTCCCACTAATAGGTGAATGGATTTCCTAGAAGATCATATTCACTACAACAAAACCCTATGATTAGCGTCTCTTTTAGCTTCCTTTTTAGCATACACTATCACTTTTAAAGTATTTTTCATCATTTTTTGGACAAAGTGGACACTTTTGCATGGGATGGCCTTTTAATGGCATTATTTGCGTCCATTTTTAAAAGTTAGTGCTATTTTGGACACTAATTAGCGTCCTGTCCCAATTAGCACTCCAATTAGCATCCCAATTAGCATCCCAATTAGAGTCTCAAGTTAAAAGTTGGTGCTATTTTGGATGTATCATTAGCATCCTAATTAGCATCCAAATTTTTGTCCCGTGTAGTATCCAAATTAGCATCCTAATTTAAAAGTTGGCGCTATTTTGGATGATAATTAGCATCCCAATTAACGTCCCAATTTATAGTCCCAATTAGCATCACAATTAGTGTCCCAATTAGTATCCCAATTAACGTCCCAATTATCGTCCAAAAAAGCATCCCATATTACACCCAGAATAGCCTCCAAAACAACGTCTAGAATAGCACTAGGTTTAGAGATAGGAATAGTCTTTGGAAAACGTCCAACATAATGTCAGATTTATCAATTTCAACACCAATGATCAATGTCAATGTCAATGTCAATGATCATGATTCATGTGATAATACTTTTGGATCTTGATTTAACATAGTGGCACCTAAATGATCATAATCATGGCATTTTTGGATATTGATTAATCCTAATGAGGGGTAAATTTACTAAATTACCTTAATGTCACCTAAATTTCTCTAATGGCATTTGAGTGTCCCCAACAACATTTGATAGAGCCTAAAGGCATATTATTGGCCCTAAAAACATGACGATGATGCATTACAATAATTATGATGGAGTGCATGGATATGATTTGATAAGTATAGACTATATCATACATTCCTGTGAGGTACTAGGGTTCCTTCAAGATCAGTATTATCACAATTATATTGATGATGAAAATGATGATGAAAATGATGTTTATTTATTGTATGATGATGATGACGATGTGGATGTCAATGATGATTATGCACGTGGTAGCATTTTTGGATCCTAATTGATTCTAATGCCACCTAAATGTCTGTAATGACATCTAAACGAACCTATTATCATCAAAATGACTGTAACGATATATAAATGTCCTTAATAATTACATGAGATGAATCCTAATGGAGAGATGAGTGATTAAGAACACTAATGGCATATGAGTGACCATAATGACAATGATGACGATGATTTTGTTAATGATGTACTTAATGCTGAAGATGAGGATGACAATGACTTTGATGATCAAGAGGAAGTTCATGTACCATATGGCATTGATGGTGATGATGATGACAACATCGATGTCCATGATGATGATGCATGTCATAATACTTCTATATGTAGGAGACATTTACCCACCATGCACACTTCATTTGGTCAATTTGGCCTTGTTAAACCACGACCCTAAGTTTTATTAACTTAATTGACACCAGAGGAGCACTATATGACATCAGCATGAGCACACCCACACCTACCTTCAGTCAAGGAGGCCAACTAAGCCTTCTCCTTCATTCAGGGAGGATAGCTGGAGCACTTCGGGGGTGATCTGAGTGTGATAAATGCACCTAATTTCTAAATGATGGTTAGAATTAGCTAAACTGAGTGTTGAAGGAACCTCCATTCATTATATTGATTATTTTATTAATATTTAATGAACTGGAGTCAACAGGGGTGCCTCCAACCACCTCTGATGGCCAGTTTGACTTCAGCTAACCTCATCGGGTTTCATTAGAGTTATGCGCTACCACTTGTTTGTTGGCATGCAATGAAATGTGTATGAGATACTTTTAGTTAGAATAAGTCATTTATTGTACTCTAACTTCAGTTAGGACTCAGTTGAGTCAATCAGGACTTGATAAGTTAGTTAACTAGTGTGTTTACTATGGCTTATAGTCAATTAAGCTACAACCATTCATTCAATTGGAATGACCTCCTTGGGAATTTGAATTGTCTTGGAATTCATCCATCTTGCATGATTATTGTATTGTATTATTCATTATTCATTTTATTATACAGAGTTGCTACTTCCATTGCAGCACCATTTTGCCAATTTTATGCATATTTGTCTGTATTCTTTGTGAGACTGTGTTTTCAGTTCCTATACCATTGTGACAAATTAATATGGTATCAGATCTCATGGTAAGAAGAATCTCAGATCTCTCAAAAACATGGTTTTTGACATATTTTGCATGAAAAATTGAGCAAAAGCTAAAAAATCCAGCACTGCACCAGAAGCCAAGGCTTACCACTTAATTCCCCAAGTTAAGGAATTGTTGGTCAAGCTTGCTTGATCAATTATGATGGGTGTGATGAAAGACTAAAATGTGTAGGTTGTTTGACCTTATCGTGCCCCTTTTGTTGTGATTTGCAGGTTTTAACAGGTGAAAGCATTCACTCCAATAGTTTGAAATGGATTCTTCCGTAGAACTCTTGACTCCATTCAATTTCCATTCATGGAAATGAGACATGGAGATATAGCTATGTGCTAGAGAACTCTATAGGGTCACTATGGACACTGAAGAAGAGTCTTCTTCTATGACAGACAAAGCTAGATTCTTGAACAAGAAAGATGAAGCATTTGGATTCTTGTGCCTCTCTGTTTCCCGGGATATTATTTTCCATCTCTCGGGATTGAAGACTCCAAAGGAAATTTGGGACAAATTGGAAACCATGTATGGAAATTAGGATGATTTGAGAGTATACCATCTTGAAAGCGATTTGATGTCTCTCTAGCCTTCCAATTTCAAGACCTTAAATGATTTTTTCACAAGGTTCAAGCATTGTGTCTTACTGTTAAAGCAATGTAAGGTGGAGTAGGAGGATGATAAGCTCATCCTCTCCATACTCTCCAAAATTGGAGCTGATTATTCAGTTTTTGTCTCTACATTTCATGCGGGGAATCTCACAACCCCTAGATGGAAGATGCCTTCACTCAATGCCTTCATTGAGTCCCTAACAAGTGAACGTGATAAGCTTGTCCAGATGGGGATCATAATATCCTCCTATGATCAATCCTTCCATGTCTCGGGGCACAGATATCTAAAGGGTAAAGAAAAGCAATAGAAGAACCCAAAAACCAAATTTGAAGCTCGTAATCCTAAAGTTAAAAACCACCAGCATGAAGAGCCTTCCGGCTCGAAGAAGAACAAAGAAAAAGGGCATCATGGAAAGGAAAAAGTCAAGCGTTCATACCGTGGGAAGGGATTCAACCTTGAACATGCCTACATGAAAAAGAAACTTGATGAAGCTACTTATTTCCTTGAGATAAATCACATCAATCTTTCAGAAATATTTTGGAGGAGAGATCAATAATATCGGGAACCACATCATGAAAGAGGTCATGCCCTCATGGAAAGCATTTCGAAGTCCAAAGAACTCTTGATATATTCTAGAGATTTGAACCACATGATGGCTGAAAGAGACTCCTTCTCATCCTTGGATACTAGAAAATCCATTCCCATCCACATGGGAGATGTCTCCACAATCATATCTGAAGGATAAGGTACTGTAGATCTTGAGCATGGTTATTTTTCCAATGTTTTGTATGTACCATCTCTTGCATCAAACCTTTTAAGTGTTTATCAAATGGAACATATAGGAGTGCCCAAGAGAGTCTCCTTCAACCTAGATAATGTAGAGATTACAGAACTTGCATTCAAAAAACTTGTAGCAAAAGGACTTGTAAACCACCATGCAAAAGCCTACAATTTCTCCCATTTTGTGGCGGATGCAAATCCCACCGCATTGTTGACTCATGGAAATGAAGTTAGTAGAATGTGGCATGAGAGGTTTGGCCATACGAAATTCAAACACTTGTAGCAATTAAAGAAGAATTCTATGGTTGAAGGCCTCCCAATCATCAAAGCTACACTAAAATTTGCAAGGGCTGTGTTGTTGGAAAGCACCCTGAGCATAAGTTCAATCAGGGGAAGGCAAGATGAGCATCATGCATCTTGGGACTGATACATTTTGATATCAGTGGTCCCATTCCTATCACATCCATGAATGGATCAAGGTACATTCTGACTTTCATTGATGAATTTTCTAGATATACATGGGTCTTTTATATCAAAAAGAAGTTGAAAGTCTTGGAAAAATTTATGAAATTGAAAGCCTTGATTGAGAATGCCTCTGGAAAAAAGATCAAGATTTTGAGATCTGATAATGGTGGGGAGTATGTCAATAATCAGTTACTGCATATATATTCCCAAAGTAGTATTCAGATCCAACATTCAGTTCCCTACACTCCCCAGCAGAATGGTGTAGCGGAGAGGAAGAATCGGTCTCTCAAGGAGATGACCACCTGTATTTTGGAATCAAAGAAGTTGGCTGCAAATTTGTGGGAAGAATCCATGCATTCTGCAGCATATTGTTACAGCTGATTTTACCACACATGGTAGATCACACATTTATGGCCTTCCCTGTCCCTCTGCAGACTCTTTGGACCCCGTGAAATATTTTTGTACCTTTGATGTTTCCAAGATCATCCCTAAAAACACATGTTATTTTCTATACACGAATTTTAAACCCATTCTTGTGTATATACGCAGATATAACCCGTAAACCCGTGTACATCAGGATGTGTGCAAAAGGCCAAATATTTTGGAGTTTTCCTTGATGTGGATCTGAGTCACTTGTCTCTTGGCCTTCCATATGCCTTGAGATTGCTCAGATTTGACCTACCATTACCCCATTGAAGCACTATATAAGGAACCATTTGGATACATTAAAGAGAGAGGAATTGAAGAGCAAGAAAACTATAGTCCATTGTTGTTGTAGCTTGCTTATACTTGAGTTTGCATCCCTTTGTCCCTTGGGGAACTTGATTTTCTTCCCAATATTGCCTTTGCTTGTGAGCTTGCTATTGAGAGATGGAGGATTGAGGTGGTGGAGGCTCAAGTGGAGGACTCAGTTTCTCCAGTTTATAGACGTGCTGACAGAGGTTGTCATTCTTGTAATCGATGATTTATATTAATAGAAATATCTTTTCCTGTCCAATGATGTGCATTTAAATGAATATTGAATCCATGTATGCTTTTAATTGTTTATACATTATTGATTATATATGCTAGAGTAGGTCTAACACAATTATATAGCATGCTTGTCTTGTTTGCTGATTGTTGAGAGAGAAAATTGTTAACACAAGTGGGATTGGAAAAGCTCAACAGGGATATACATCAACCATCCAGAATAAGGTATGTTTTGATATCCTTTAGTGTTAGATGTTTTATTTCTCTTGCATATTGGGAAAGGATTGATTTCTTCGGTTACTCTGTCTGTTGTGGTACACCCCAAGCCATAAGAATTTTTCTCAGTAATAGATTTGGCAACCATAATGGAGAATTCCTAGTCATTTCCTTTGGGGGTTTTATCGGCATTAAATGTTCTTGAATTGCTCTGATTTCTCTGTTTATGAGTCGGGTCTGGGGGGATGTTTTCCTAGTAGTGTCCGATAGGAGTAAATTTTGTCTCAGCTTATCTGTTTTCCTTCTTTTTTATCTCTTTTTTTTCCTATACACAGGTTTTGCCTTCACAGTCACATGTACATGCGGGTTTTCCTGGAATAGCCGCGTATATATGTGGATTTTCTGCAAAAAGTCATGTATGCCCTGATTTTTTCCTTTTTGGGGAATATTAAGTGTTGCTGGGTGAGTTTGGATGATTTTTGAGTCTTCTTGGATGCTTTTGGAGTCTTTATACACCTCTGTTTCTGACCAGAGATGCCTTTTAGTTTAATTTTTTTGAAAATGTTCTTGTCATTTCATTTTCTACTTTTTATTTTGAGATTAGTGCATTAGGTCTCTTTTACCTTGGTGCTTTGCTTGGGTGTTGTCTGGTAGTGCTTGCAGAGTTTGAGGGTTGTGGAGTCATACTTTTGCTTTTTTATCTCATTTAATTCAAAAAATACAAAAACACATTAGAGGAAATTTCAACTCAAAATGGGCCTTTTAACTTTTATTCAAATTCCATGTCATCATGTTTTAGCCAATGAAATTGCTTTAAATTTGAAATACTGTATAGGTCTTAAACACTTTTTTAATATAAATTTGGGGATAGGTATCATAAAAAAAACTTTTTTGTTTGTTTGTATTTTTGGCATATCTCCCCGTGTTTTTACTCAAATTTCGATAGGGAGAGCTCATTGGATGTGGAATTAAATTCTACATCCAACGAGTACCCACTCGGCATACTTTTGACGGACCCCACTACCCCAAAAACAAGAAATACCTGGAAAAACAGAATGATGATGTCATCATTCCATTTTTTCAGGTATTTCTTGTTTTTGGGGTAGCAGGGTCCATCAAAAGTATGCTGAGTGGGTACTCGTTGGATGAAAAATTTAATTCCGCATCCAACGAGCTCTCCCGATCGAAATTTGAGTAAAAACATGGGGATATATGTCAAAAATACAAACAAAAAGTAGTTTTTTTCTTTTCTTCCTCCAAAATTAATAAATATTATTTTATTGTTTTAACTATTATTTTATTAGTTCATTTTAGGAGGCCCATTTTGAGTTGAAATTTCCTCTAATGTTTGCTTTTTTCATCATTATGCATTGTTTGCATTTTGCATTTGCATCGTACTTGGTTTGCTTGGAGGATATTAGTCATATTTTCATATAGGAATGATTGCATATTCATTTGAAGGAAAATTTTGCACTTCATGTAGTAGCATACCCCGTTTTTCATTTGACACAGTGCATTTGCATTGATTGTTAGGTGTGCATTTTAATTCTTGCTGTGTCATAACATCATTAGTTGCATGACCATTTACCCTTTGATAAGCCAATTAAAATCAACTCATAATAAAATGAATTACACTCTTTTCTTTTATAGGGTGCACCAACAAGATTAGGTTTTAGGGTCTTGGAATAGTTCATTGTGAGTAAATTCTCCAAGACCACTAAACGAAACATTTATGTGTATGTCCAAGTGAGAGTGTGAAATTCCTTTATATAATTAGTGTTTGTTGGTTATCTATGGGCAGACCTAGGTTTACTGTAATGTACCAACAAAACCCCTAGCTCACTGGCCCTTTCCTGAAGTCTCACCTGAAGTGATCCTAGATGGGGTGGCTAAAGACTCACATGTCCTCAACCAGGTTCTGTAGCATCCTAGGTTTCTCTTGACTCTGGTTAACTAGTGGGATTTCTCTTTACAATGTTGTATCTCTTTTCCGAGCAGACTCTACTACGAGACTGTCTCTTATGACATCGTGGCTTCCCCAACGATGCGCAACCTTTCTCTTCTACTTGACTCTTTACCTGCGATATCCCACACCGTGGCTCCTTCGGCAGTGCGATATCGCCTTTCTGCGCTGTGATAGATTCTATGGTAAGACTCAATAGGACTCTCCAACTCTCACGGTCCAATGACTTTCCTTTCACTCTTATACTAGCTCAGCTAACATTCACAAGGGTGTTAGACAACTTCACTTAGCTTCTACAGTCTAATATGCTCAACATCTATTGCACTCAACTTGCGGAACTGAATATACAGGAATCACTTGACACTGTAACTATTACAGTCTGAATCAAACACTGATAAACTTATATGCAGAATACTTAACACATCCAACTCACATTTAGCCTTCTACGTTACTGGAAACTGAATGATAGCATACACACATTCATTAACTGTTAGCTAGGCTCATGTAACAGGTAACAGATAGAAAATACGTAAACACAATCACATGAAACAGTCACACAACACATTGATTTTACATGGTTCACTTCTAGCGAGGAAGCTACATCCACAAGAACTTGTGTTTATATTATATCTGGAGAGAGTACACACAGTTCCGCTGCAACCTATTATGTAGCTCGAGATTTTCTGGGAAACTCTGCGTTCTCAGCTGGAGCCCTTCTCTCTTAGATATATTCTCTTTCTATATTGCTTTCTCTTTACAATATTTCCTCTCTCTCTCTCTCTCTCAATCCTTGTGGATTGTTACATTCATGCTCAAGGAGTCGGCTACTGGTTACAGTAAGATAATACAGACTGAATATAGAACTAGAGCTCGACTCTTTCTCAATATCTTACAATACAGATGACTAAAGAACTAGCTATCTTTCTCTCTACTGTCTAACTGTCTAACTGTCTAACTATATAACTTGTCTACAATACAAAATACATGCTTAAATAGGTGGCCCGAAGGTCTCACCTTGATACAAAACTGTGGGCTTATCCCAACAGTAACCCAAAAACCCTAACTTTGAAAATCGGTGCATCTGTACTTTGAACTGCCGCTTACTGGTCATACTGTAGCTCTTTGCAGTCTTCCATGCTTCTCGACGCTGATCATGGGTATGGGAATCGCTTCCTCGGTCGCTCCCCTTCTGTCCTTTGTCTTCAATACCTCGTCCCGTTGCTCCTTTTCCTTTATGAGGGTAGCTCAGCCCTCCTGTCTTCGCCGCTGCCTTAAGTGCAGTGGTTGAGCTCTCTCTTCTCAACCGCTCCAGGTACTATTTCTTTTGACTTTATTGTCCTGATATAGCAGCTTTTCCTGTAGCTGGGGGTCCCACTCCAACAGTCCCCTAACACTTACTTGTGGCTCATCCCTGAGCCACTAACAGTTGGTTTCTCTTGTTGTAGCTTCTCCTTGGCTTCCTATGAAGTCCTTGCAAATCTTTCTCGAAGTCCTGCGACTTCTTTGTCCATAGCTTCGACACAGTCTTGTGCCACTTTCTCTAAAATAGTATCAACACTTTTCCTTAAGTTAGCTCCAGAATAAATGGCGGACCATTTATAGGCTGCAAAATTTCTTGGAACGATCTCTCCTCCTACCACCTCGGTCAGGTTTGTACCATTCACCTCAAATTCTACTGGAGCGCTTGTTTGAACAGACTCATGAAATCCCTCATCATCCTGAATATAGGGAAAGTAGATGTCTTTTAGCATACATCTAAGTTGATCTTCATTCTGATAATTTGACTTTAAATGGATATATGTGCCTTGGTAAAACTTCCATGAGGAGATATGTCCTTTTCCAGCTTTAATGTAACTACCTTCTTTGACATTTTCTGTATCTCTCTCATTTTCAACATCTTTGCTTCATTCCTTTCCTGTTTCCTTTTGTTTTTCTGAGTCTCGGATGCCTGTTTCTTGGTCCTTTTTTTCTTTCCATGAGATCTTCTTAGAAAATCCACGCACACAGCTGGGAGCCCTTCTCTTTCTTAGTCTCACTTTTCTTCTTCTCTGCTTTCTTTTTCTCTGCTCTGAGCTAGACTCTTCTATTATCTGAGCTTGACTCCTCATCCTTGGCATCTATCTGACCTGTGGTGCACCTAATTTCACAACCTTGGGCGGCATCGTCATAATAGACAGGAGGCCACCACTCTAGAATCGTCGCACAACGTCTTTTAAAGGTTCCTTCTCGGACATACACCACCTGGTGCAATACTCTAGAATGGAAATGGCTGCGAAATTGGGGAAACTAGCACTCTGTAACTGAAGTACCTCTGTTAAGGAAAACTCTTACAAATTTCTCTATAACTCTCAGAAATCGTTAAATTAACCCTTCTGTGTGAATGATCTATGTACTTACAACGAAGGCGATAATCTCTGAATCAACGGTTACTTAGGCTGGACCCGTCGGCAGCATTTATTGCATGGACAAGACAACACCCATCATTTCTATCCTCATTAATTGCTAAAAATATGATCAAATTTCCTTTGAAAACTATGCACAGGTGCCGGTCTCGACCAAGATTTACCAAATATTGGAAAATCACTATACTGTTTCTAAATATAGGGCAACGGATAGCTGTCATATCCGGATTAACTGCTTGTCAGTGGGTGAAGTGACTAGCCCATTGTTCCTTTTCAAAAATCATCTACGTGGCACGGGGAGCATCACATTGCTGCAATGTCACACCGCATCGTCCTGAATCAAAAAGTTTCCTGCTAAGTTGTTGAAACTCCACAACGTTCAAAACTTGCGCAAAATAAACACATTTTTTTTTATTTTTTTGGTGTAGACTAGTTATAGGTGCGATGTCTCCTTTCAACTACACTGGACATTTGCACAGGTAGTTCCCTACATTAAGATTGGGGGGTGGGGTGGCCATCACTATAAATCTTAAGCCTACTGCCATTAATGAAAGTAGGAACAAGCTCCCCATTCAGTTTACTGAGCTGAACAGAACCTCCTTCTGTAACTTGCTGGATCTGATATGGCCCCAACCAATGCGTCTTGAATTTTCCTGGAAACTTAACAAAATTGTTGTCATAAAGGAGCACTAGGTCTTCTATCTGAAAAATCTTGCTCTTGATGTGCCTGTCATGCCAAGCTTTCTCTCGTTCCTTCTGCACTTTTTGATGAAATCCTGCGATGAATCTGTCTTCTTCTAAGGCAAGCAGCTATGCTAACCTGTCATTCATCATATCTACATCATCCATCTCGGTAATTTGAGCAATTCTTAAACCGGGAATAATATATTCCATAGGAATAATAGCCTCTTGTCCATACACCAAGCTGAAAGGTGTGTGTCCTGTAAATTTCTTGCATGTAGTTCTATAAGCCCATAATACAGCATTAACCCTAAGGTCCCAATCATTTCTTAGGATGTTACAGATCTTAGTAAGAGAATTTTCTAGAATCTTGTTAAAATCCTCCACCGTACCATTAGCTTGCGGGTGATAGGGAGTGCTCTTATGGTGCTGTATATGAAATTCCTCTGTCAAGGCCTCAATAGTGCGATTCAGAAAATGTGTGCCTTGATCACTCATCAAAATTACTGGACATCCAAATCTACTAATGATGTTTTCAAAAATGAACTGTGCAGCTGTAGCAGCATCACAATTCCTTACTGCTTTGGCCTCTGCCCATCTGGTGAGGTATTATGTCCCTGTGATGATGTATCTCACACCAGATCGTTTTCCAGGTGGGTTGATAGGAACCACAAAATCTATAGCCCACTTGTCAAATTCCCGCCGTGTAATCTATGGTTGCAGCAGCATTTCATCTCTCCGTGAAGGTTTTCCTACCCTCTGGCAGATATCACAGCATCTGTAAAACTCCTTAGTGTCTTTGTGCAATGTAGGCCACCATAATTCTGCAGCTAGAATTTTCTGCGCAGTCGACTTTCCTGTGAAATGACCTCCTGCGGTACCTAAATGTGCTTCTCTGATAATGGCCTCTTTCTCGTGTGGCATCATGCATCTGCGCAGGACTTCATCTGGACCTAACTTGTATAATTGTCCTGCGATCAAAGTGAAATCTGCTGCTTTCACAACTAACTATTTCTTTTGTTGCTTAGTAAACTCAACTGGTGCCCACCCTGTAGTGAGAAAGTGGATAATATCTTCATAATACTCATCTACGATTTGGATAGAAAATAATTACGCATCTGGCAAATTATCTTCTAAATTACTTGGTTCTTCTCCTGAGTCTATTCACAATAGATGATCGGTTCCGGCATTTAATTTTCTTGGTTTTACAATAATTTCAAAATTATACTCCTGAAATAAGATTAACCATCTATAGAGCCTTCCCCCTAACACTGGTTTATTGACCAAATACTTTAAAGCGGAATGGTCAGTGAACATCTTGAATGGGGCACCCAGCAGGTAGTGCCTGAACTTCTGTAGAGCATACACCATAGCTAATCCTTCTCTTTCTGTAGTGCTATAGTTCTTTTCTGTGGTAGATAACTTTTTGCTGGAGTACGCGATAGGGTGATCAATACCCATTTCTCTTGGTTGTGTTAAGACAATCCCCAGTGTGATGCCAGATGCATCCACATGTACATGAAATGGCTTGTTCCAATCTAGGAATACTAAGATGGGTGCTGTAACCATATTTTCTTTAAGAGTATCTAAACTTTGCTGGCATTCCTCATTCCATAGGAATTTCACGTTTTTCTTTAACAACTTTTCCATAGGTGTTGTGATCTTTTCATAGCCTTTGATGAATTTTCTATAGTACCCGGTGTGACCAAGCATTATTCTCAACTGCTTGACTGAATTGGGTGCTGGAAGATTTACAATGATGGCAATCTTTGCAGGATCTACCATCAAGACTTGTCTGCAAACAATATGACCCAACAATATACCAAATGGAGCATAGAATATACATTTCTTCAAGTTAAGAGAAATCTCATATTGCCTACATTTCTCTAACATGAGCCTTAAATCTCCTATATGCTTTTCGATTAATCCAAATACAGTCTAGTCATCAAAATAGACTTCTAAGAATTTATGGATGTATTCCTTGAATACAGCAACTACTACTCTAGAAAAGATAGCTGGTGCATTTTTAAGACCAAAGGGCATTACCGTATACTAGAATGAGCCCCATTCTGTCGCAAAGGTGGTCTTATGTCGATCCTCTGGATGGATTCTTATCTGGTGATAGCCTGAAAAGCCATCAATGAATGAATAGATCTCCTTTCCTCCCACATTGTCTAAAACTTCATCAGTAAAAGGTGTCAGAAATGGGTCATGAAGTGATGCATTGTTGAGTTTGCACAAGTCAACACAAATCCTGATTTGTCCTTTAGTTTTATTTTCCTATACAACCATGGGACTAACCCATTCACTCTCTTCTACTGGTTTGATAATTCCTACTGCTAGCATCTTATCAATCTCATCTTTAACTTTTTCTTTATAGCGAGGATTCAATCTGTATGGACGCTACTTAACTAGCCTAGGATCCTCTTTCAAAGGTATGCACATGACTCCCAAATCTCCTACTATTCCCTTCATCTCTGTGAACTTAGTGGGAAATAGGTCCTGATAGTCATGTAACAGATCTGTGATGTGTCCTACTATTTCATCATCCCAATAGTCTCCAATAGAGGCAAACTTAGGTTCTGTTTCTGTGCCAATATTGATCTTTTTAATCTTAATAGGATCTGTGATAGATGGAATCTCTAGATTTGGTCCATCAACTTCACGAGTCCCTTCAGACTCCGAAATGTTGATACTACGAGGATTCTCATCCTCATCACCTGGCTCTTCTGTGAAGTTGTAAAACTTGAGCACATGTTCTAACTGGATGGCCCAATCAGGCTGAGTATACACTGGTAGGGTACAATCTTCAAATATCTTAGTGTTTATAATACCTAGAGCCTGATCAATGCTTGGATACTTAGATTCAAAAGTGAAAGTTAGTACAAAGCTGTCTATCATAACTGGCCATGAAATAGTTCCTCTACGCAACTCTGTCTCAGTGTACCAGTTCCTTGGGATTGTGTCTAAAGTGTGAATGAATAGGTGAACCCATTCATCCTCTGGAATGTCCAACCAACTCTATTCGCAAATCTTAATATGTGACCTGGGGTCACTTTCTCCTGTATATTTCTGCTGTAAAGGCTCCTTGTTATTAGAGAATCTGATCGCCATCAGTCTCTTAAAATCATCCCATGATGCGATATGTTCTTTATGTGCATGCCACCATCTTGCAGGTGTGGCTTTGACTGCAAGGTCAATAGCTTCCATCCTCTGCTCATGAGGAATTTCCTGCTCAAATTGTTGTAAAAAGTTGTTGACATCCACTAAGCCATGAAATGACAGAATATCCTTAACCTATGTGCCAATCCATCGTAGTGACTTAGTCATAAGCGCACATATGCGAGATGAGACTTGGTAAAGTCTATTCTGCCAATTTTCTAAGCCAACATCTAAATCTGATGTGCATGAGCTGTCGCATCGCCAACTAATATTTCTTTCTGCGGTGGGGTTGATGTAATCACTCTGATTAGCAGTCATCTGATAGAGGCTTTCCATATTATGCACCTCTTCCTCCACTCTGATAGGTTCAATATAACGAGGACCCTAGAAAGGATCCAACGGTGCGATGACTCGAATCTGATTGTCCTCAAAGGTCATTTGTCTTTTCTTTAAATCGATAACAACCATGTTATCAATTGCCCAATCAATACCTAGTAAAGCTGGATATGGTCTGCTATCGCCAATGATTTTTATGACTTCAAAGTCCGTAAAGCTGTGAACTCCATCAATATCAACTGGTACTTGCGGTAATCAACCCAGTGGCGATACCCTCTGCTAATTGGCTAGTCGCAGATGGATAGGTGATCTGGTTAACTTAGGGCTACCCATCTGTTCCCATGTCTGCTTAGTCAGAACATTTACCTCTGATCCTAAATGTAGGATTACCTCATCCATTTCAAATTCTCCAATTTGCGCTGTGAGTCTCATTTCTCTTCCTATTCTTGTATGGCCCATAATATTATGAACAACACGCTGCATACTGCTCACAGAAGAAGGTTGTTGGTACTGGTATATGATGCGCTGAAGCTCTCCGATAGCTTTCTCATTTCTGATGAGTTTCAAACAGCTCCGCAGGAAGGATTGGACACTTCCTGTCAACTCATCTTCTTCGCACCTTCCCGATGTGGTAGCCTGCGATGTCTGCACAGGACTAACGCCACAATGTTGTTGCTACGGTACGCCCCTACAAGGAAATACCTACGATCCTGATGGTGTAGGTTCAGTAAAGAAATTTTTAGCTTGCTGAAACATTTCTTTATTCTTTTGCAGGTCAAGTGGTGTTGATTTATCAGTGGCTTTACGCACCCACTCCAGACCTGTATTATTTTCGGCATCGTGCGATGTCTTACTGGTAGAAGCACCGCTATGAGTCACAATATTGACTCTTGGTTCTGGTTCTTTCTGCTCAACAGAAATAAGCTGAATATTTTGGTTTACTGCTGGCTTCGGGTCCCTAATCTTGGCTATCAAGATATGACATTCTTCTATAGTGTGATCATAGGACTTGCAATATTTACATGTCGTAGTAGGGTTCTCACTTTGATTCACACACTATGAGAGATCATGAGGATGAGAATCTTGAGATGTCCTCTCCACCCCACGAGGTTGGGGATGAAGATCCTATTCCCATATATGATCCTCCACTAGAAATACCTTCACATTCTGGTTATGATCCCTCATTCACAGGTCGCCGTTATTGGTTACTAGGCGGCGAGACTCATTATGAACCCACAAGCACTAGTCATGTTCTTTATGGCATGTCTGATATCTCTGCACCTGATCCAGCACATCATGTTGAGTCAAAATTTGAACCTACCACTACTCTTGGGGGCACTCCTATTCCTTTTCATGATGAGAGATTTGGGAGCACTAGTCACATTGCACCTTCTATCCCAGTGGTGGAAGCAACCTCACATGTCCATCCTAGACCTAGTGTTAGTAACCAGATGCGAATACCAGAATCGAAATGAGTGACCATTGGGAACACCACTTACATCCCTTCACATGTCCCTTCATCCTCAAACCCTACTCCTTCAAATTCATTTTTGACAACCCTTCCTCCCCCTCATTCACGTGGTCCTTTAGGCCAGAATATTGCTACTAGTCGTGTTCATACTGCGACTTCTCACACGGTAGTATCTCAGAGTCAAGTACCTCCTATTGTGTCAGGAGCCCCTATCCCTATTTCTGGATCGTCTTATGGTCCATCTCAAGGATTTCCCCATATCCCTAACTATGGACATTCTCATGGGAAATTCCATGGGACACCTTATGGAGCTTCTCATGGACAGTCTTATGGACCTGTTGGCAGCCAGCAACAACCCCTTCATATTCCATTATGATGAAGCGAGATCAGCTCTATTTTATATTTTACTCAAAATTATAATAGAGTGCCTTCATAATATTTGATTCTAAAGGTACTCTCAATTAGAGAAAAGTAAAATGATATAGTTTAAGTTGGTGAAATCATGCTAGTGAACTTGGCAATTAACAACTGTCAGTTAGTTTCATAAATTTTCATGTAATTAATTCAATCATTAAGATAAATTTATGTGACTATATATGATTTGAGAAATGCGAAAGGATAGTATGCCAAGGGAAAATCAATAAAACACATATTGTGTTGGTTTAAAAGATGGATATGGGTGAGGTATTACTAATCCTAAGTTTTTAGAACTCAAGGTGACTTTTAAACTTGAAGTTTATATTCCATATATGCCTTACTATGATTTTTGTAAATATCATAGTTAATGAATAAGTGATTTTCATATAGGATTTTTCACATATTATAGTTTTATCATTTAATATCCTATCAATTTAATGTTGGATATTCATAGATAGGATTTTTGAAAGATTTAAAACTAAGCCTATGAAATACATGACATAGATTTTAAATCAAGCCGTTTTGCTAGTTGTCATGCTAACATTAGGATATGTGATTTCATCACTATATCACATAGAGTGCTACCACCTTTCACTCTAAAACTGGATAAAACTATTGAGCTGATAGAGTTTACGAAGGGCCATGTGTCAAAATGATAACGTTTGTCATTCGGATTGCTGAGTTAGCACAGAGATGTGGCTTGCACCTCATGATAAATCGACAGCCGTGAACATATGGAGGCATCGTATTAACATAATTGAATGTTGATAGTCATGTCATTTTATCACAATGTACAAGTTCATTATTAACCACTGTCTATAATCAATGTTTGAATTTATGATTTGTCTATCACAAGATCTCTGGTATGCCGATTTGGCTGAGTATCACTACTAGTCGTGGCTAAATCGTAGATAAAACTCCATATATCATAATATAACATTAAGTTGCAGCTCTCATCATTGCTAAGGCTCGGCTAAAATGACCATGACCAGAGATCCCAGGTTTGTTACATCTAAATCATGTGAAGTTTGCACATCATGTCATACGTTTGGGTACCTATTCCCTCCTTGTTCACATCTCCGTTCATTTCAGTTCGAAGCCATGAGAGCGTGGAGGAAACTATGGCTCCTCTGAACCGTTATGAAATCTCTGGTTCTGAACTCATAGAAGTCAGCAAGGAGGTAGCTCTGCATTTTGAGAAACTTGGATGGGGGGAATTCTTTAAGAGTTTCGATGGTCATCATGCAGAGGTGACTAAACTATTCGCCATGAATTTAAAATATGACATTGTGCAGATAGGGGGTTTTGAGTTCGTTATTAACGAAGACAAGATAGCAGCAGCGAAACAGCTCCTGCAAGTTGGAGAATGCTGGTTTAAGGGTAGCAAGGTTAATAAGAAGAGGTGTTTATCTCTACTGTTTCCATTTCCGGATGATACTAAGCTGAAGATAAGTGTCCCTGTCAGATTATTGAAGCCCGAATGGAGAGCTTATTACGAAATCTTGGTAAGGTATGTGTCCTGTGACGGACGTTTCTCCCATTTACACCTTTACCATTTAATATTGCTATTAGCACTACAGGGTTTTAAGCTCAATTTACCGTTCTATTTGTGGCAAAGTTTGAAGAAGATGTCACAGGCAGTTAGAAGTTTTAGTAACCCTGATAGAAGTCTTTTCCACCACGGGTTAATCAAAATCATAGTGCAACATCAGTTGTCTGTAAATGGCAATTCATGGAATGGGTTTTGAACCGATTGTCAGTTGGGACCGACGGAGTACTGGCCAAATCCCTCCCCACGAATTCGTAAGAAACGAAAAGCCATAAATTCTGAGGTTAATAATACTTCTGAAACTGTATCAGAGGTAAACGGGTTTAGGGAAGTCAGTATACCCTTAAACGATGGGATTAGTAAAGATGATGACGGGAATACAATCCCTTATGACTCTAAAGCAGTCTTGAATCAGCCTTTATCTGGTAAAGGTCATAGCACCCTTGTAGAAACAAAAGAAATATTAACCAAAAGCAAAACTGATAATGTTGTATCTGAATCAAATAAACCTTATGAACATAGCAAGGAGTCTATGCGTAGATTAGATCATCTTGCCCAGATTTGCTGTGACAAGGGAGGGTTACTAGGAGTATGAATAGTACCCATACAATTTCAGGTCCTATGGTTAATCGACAGGCTTCTCAACCTGCAGTCGTCCATATTGAAGATGACATCCCGTCATCTATCCCTGATACAATGCATGAAAATAATTCCACTTTCGTAAAGGGTAATGATGTAAAATTAGGCAAGGCCGAGGTTACTCAACCAGGTATAGACACAGGTATTGCAGACCCTGAACCATCATCTATCAACATATTGACAGCCCTATTTCTCCTCAGGTATCCAATGAAAAAGAAACTCTACAGCATGTACTAGATAATGCATACCAGGCTAAAATCACAGAGTTGAAGGCTAAACTTAAGCATTTCCTATCCAGTACAGCATTGTTAGAAGAGGAAAATAGAACATTTAGAGAAGAGTTGCTGGATTGGATCAGCAGATGGAAAGAGGTAAGTGCTAAAAAAGATCAGTATAAAAAAATCGAAGAGGTCAATAATAAGTACAAACCAGCACCTACTTGAAATAATTGAGAAACAAAACATAAAGATGATCAGGTTAAAGGCCAAATTGACTGAAGCACGAAGAGTAATCGCTCTTCAAAGTAATACATGATGGTTATTCTCATTTTTCTTTTGCATGGATCGTATTGCTGTCAAACAGGTAATGAAGTTTTCTGTACATGCCTGTAAAATCACAGATTTTACAGGCATGCATTAAAATCTTAGTTTATTCTGTTGTATTTATTGTAAACAGCTTTAATGAGATACTTCGTTTGTTACATGCATGTGGATTTGTCATCATGCCTTTCCAGAGTTTCAGGACGTTGTTAATATGTTGGCATGGAGATGTAGCTGTTTGTTAAGAGCTGGAGTTTCAACAATGGTCAAGAATTTTTCAAGTACCTGGAAATTTGCAAACGCTCAGGCTAGTCGTTTTTCTGTTTATAGTGACAGTGTCTAATATAAGAGATTTGATTCTCTTTTTAGTTATATGAACCCTATAATGTTGCATGTAACATTAATAGGGAAAATTGAATCATAGTAGTATATAAGTTAGGAATTTTGATGAACAACGGATGGAGTGTTAGAAGAAAACATACTTGAGGTATAATTTCATTGCTAGTGTTATTTCATTCCTGAAGGTGAATCTTTGGAGGTGAATACGACTGGACATCTACAGACTGATACCATTACTTGTATTTTTGTTTTGGATATATTATATACTTCTGCATCTTATCTTCTATCTTATGATTAACACATTATGCTTTGATATATGTGTGTTTAATTACAATTTGCACTTTATCAGTTCAATATCGCATTTTGAACAAATATATCGTTATGATTCTGTTTATTAGTATTTTTACTATAAACTTAAGATATAATGATATACTCTTTTGTCTGTTAAAAATATCATTTGTATGTTAACAATGATTTTATAGTAGACATTATCTTTAAGTTCAAATAGCTATGTTGATAATTAATTATTAATTAATTTCATAAATTTTAAATAACTGTGTATTATCAGTTGTTTCTTCGATTCTGTTGTCATATAACAGAGTGACTTATTATTCATAATTTAAATATTTCTATTTAAATTGTGTTTTTAGACTTTTTGTTCATCTTTATTGATTAATAATTAATCTAGTCTTTAGAAATGCTCTCAGCTGAGATAGGACATATAATATAGTTTAGATTAAGTTGTATTTTAGTACTTTCCAGTTAACAGCTGTTAAATCAATTAGTATAATTTTAGCATACTTTCAACAAGTCTTTATATTCAGAAAAAACTCTTTAAAACTTGTAGTATTTCCTTAAGAAAGCAACCATTAGATAGTGTTGATAGTTAAAACTAATTATAGGATTCATTTAGGCAAATTAAATAGTTTTAGAATTTAATTGAATAGAAATAACATTAGAATAGGTTAGATTTTGTTGATTTTAATTTCTCCTTAAGAGAAAA
The DNA here is from genome assembly GCA_001517045.1 of Pseudotsuga menziesii. Taxonomy (NCBI): domain Eukaryota; kingdom Viridiplantae; phylum Streptophyta; class Pinopsida; order Pinales; family Pinaceae; genus Pseudotsuga; species Pseudotsuga menziesii. The sequence goes on along the minus strand of LPNX010522732.1, from coordinate 165,589 downwards.
ATCAGCTGGTAGCAGGACTACAACCTGCGAGGTTTTGTTATTTCAAACACACCGGATGCTGCTTTAAGCTGATTATGTGGACAAAACATCCTTATTGGCCTAGTTCAGAAAAATAGGCCAACAAATGGTGCTAGAAGGAGGGCCTGTTAATGAGTAATGGAAGATGAAACTAATGAAACATTTACAACCAGCCAACAACCCTTAGAAGTTAGTAGATCACCAATTTTAGAAACTGTCAGGAACATTCTCGAGCATGATCCTGTCACCTCTCCCTTTACTCCTGCACAAAGTGCTCACACTTTAGAAGAATCAAGACATATTCTTACCAGACCATATGCTAATCAGCTTGGTATTTCTCCAATAGATTATGGTCTACCTAGACAGCAGCGACATAATCCACAATTGACCATAGTTATGCAAGATTTGTAGATAACTTGTAGTACTCCCCACCATCAAGTAGAAAGACATCAAAGGCAGAATATGCAAACAAATACTGCTAGGAGACTAATTGTAGGAGGCGGTTCTGATCAGCCACCTTCTCCTCTTGAATCACCACCTGATAGTCCAAGACCTTCCAATTCAGGAAGTTCTTCAAGTTCTGAAGGAAGTCTAATGGCAGGAAATGTACCTGTGGGAGGAGGAGGAAATCCTCCACCTAACCCACCAAATCCACAACTCCCTTGGCTAAGGACAGCTGCTGTAGCAGTCCCTGGAATACAGCATCCTTTTCCTAAACACTCTGATAAGCTCCTCCCTAAGTTTAACCCAGATGACAAAGAACCTACAGAGGTGCATGTTGATAAATTTATGTTTGTTGTTCAAACTTTGAACATTCAGCATGAAGATGTAGTTTGTCGACTGTTCCCTCTAACTTTTGAAGGAAGAGCTTCTACCTGGTATTTTTCGTTAGTACAAGGATCTATCACAAACTGGGGGGAATTTAATAAATCCTTTCTAGATAAATTCGGGGAAGATAAAACACCCGCTCTATTAGCCCTAGAGTTTTATAGGATTAAAATGGAGCCTAAAGAAAGAATCAAAGATTTCAATCAAAGGTTTCTGACATTAAAAAATAAAATCCCAATTGCCTCTCAACCTCCGGAAGACATAATTATTGAAAATTATACGTCAGCTTTGCCTAAATATTCTCGGATGTTCGTAAAAAGAGCTGGGAAAAAAACCTGTTGAGGCCCCGAAGTTTGTAGGAAACAACAGTAAGGGATTCTCCCCAATCAACGTTCCTAACTATCCCGTTGACTATTTGGTATCGGGAATCCATCCGGTTTGCGGTCCGGATACCGTAGCTCAAAGTAACAAAAACAAAGGCTTTACCGGTTGCGGCCCGGTCCACCGAGTTTTTTGTATTTTTTGACTTAAATTATGAACTGCAAATCCCTAATTAACATGCAGGGTGATAAGGTGCAAGGAGTAGTCACAATGTGATGCACAGGTTCTTACCTTCTGCCTTAAGGCTCACAAGCATCCAAATCACATACAACAAGAAAATAAAGTAACTACCTAAACTATCCCTAGGGAGAAGAATTACCATTTATTGGTGAGTAACACATTTTGCACATGCATTATGAAAAGTTACAGATAGCTTATACTTCTTTCAAAACACATGAAAAATTATAGATATTTAAACAACCAGATAGCCAATCGTTTTATGAACAACACTTATTACTCACAGTGGAAAAAATCACAAAATATAATGAAGAACATTCAACAAGAACATAGGTTCAGGAAGTCAAACACTCTCATAGTTATTGAAACACAGTTGAAAATAAAATAGTTCCCCTTCAACATTTGTTCATTTAATCACATTGATACATTCCACATTTCGCTTTCTCTAGCAGGCAAAGTTGCAGTTTCTGATTGTAAAACGAAATAGTTCCTCTTACAAGAAAAATGGTTTACAAATTTTTTGAGGGAAAAATTCCCTTCTAAGTTCTAACTTTACCCTCTTTAAACTATCGCAGCAGGCCTTTTGGGCTCCCCCCCAAACATGTGGCTTTCCAGTTCCTCCGACGTTTCAGAACCTTCTTTTTTTTTAATCTTTTCTACACAAGCTCATGATGGGAGGGGTAACTGATGGACCTTTCAGGTTTCCATCCCCATCGCTATTCATTTGTCTCTTCCTTTGTTTGTCCCTATTTAGGCCCATCTTCCTTCACGCTATAGCAGTTTGACCGATTTCTGTAACCCACCTGCATTCAAACGACTAGCGTCATTCATTGGAAACACATTCAAATGATGTCAACAAAAATGGCTAAGCATTGAGAAGGTCATACACTATGTTACTACCACAAGGCAAACACCAACACCACTACCTTGATAAGAAGCGGGGACTCATTGGATACTCAGAATAATAGCATCAGAAGCTGAAAGTCCCACTACAGCCATAACAGCGGAAAGGAATGAGGCAATGGACAAGTGACCTAAGGGCGGGAAAAACTCCTCAATCGGAAGTCAGCAAGCTTTGGACATCGGAAGCCAAATGTATTTCCTAGCCACAATGGCGGAAGAGAAAAAACTACGGGCAAGCGGCGGTGGGAGGAAACTCAGTCGGACATCGGACGGACTTCTACTTCGGAGGCCAAATCATTTTGGGAGCTGCAAAGGCGGAAGCGAAAAGGTTAGAGACAAGCGATGCGGGTGGAATGACTTAATTGTGGATCGAAAGACTTTGACATCAGAAGGGAAAAGGATTCCCCGGCCGCAACGGCGGAAGAAAAAAGTCTTCGGACATGCGACGGAAATATTAACACACATCGGCAGTCGGGGCTCTTTAAGCTTCGGCTGGTCAATCAGATTGGGGGCCGCAACGACGGAATAGAAACCAAACATCAGCCGCCGAATTAACACAGGATGACGCCCATCTAACATAAAACTTTAAGTACTTCGAAACTATAAAACCAGCAATGGTTGAACCTCGTTTGCTTCCGAAACAGCGTACCTTCAAAGAAAAAAATAATTTACCCCTAGCTAGGCATACCAAACTCGCATCCGCGACCAACCATAAAAATGATACATAGGTAATCTTTAAAGCAGGCTCGAAACCAAAAATCATTCAACATAAAACATGACCAACTATTCAAGCATCCAGCGATGAAAACGACTTTAAATTATGAGGAGGGGCCGAAAATTCAGAAATTTGGGGAGAAAAGTTGCAGCTGCAACAATTGGCAATTACCTGGTGAACCTAGATTTCTGGGTGATTGTTCTTTGGGTGACAGACTGTTTCACAATAATGCATCTATTGAATCCTTCCAGCTTTTCGGATTTCTCAAATGACAGTAGTGTGTACCTTTAAACATTGATGACAGTCCAATAAGGGAGAGTGGAAACCAAGATTTTCAAGTCCAGATAACTCTGTTGAGGCCGAAAGATGAGTTTCATTATTATTCTTGTCTTCAGGTAATCTGACAGCTTGGAAACCACAAGATTGTAGCGGATGGTAAACATAGATATTCATTTGTTCCACATTCCCATGCCATTTTAGCACTTTTGTGCTTTTGGGACCTTTGTCCTTTTTCATATGAGTCCTCCTATATGCCTTTCTTACTGAATTTTAATTCAAGATCCTCTATCCCATAATGTCCTTTTGTGTGAGTGGTGTACTTCATGTTCAGCTCACGGATGGAGGGGATCTGTCGGCCACTTAGTACTTATGATTTAGCATTTGCTTTGATGTATGATGCTTTCATAGGAGTTTTCTTTTGACCCTTATTTGCCTTTTGGCATTCATTTATTGGCATGGGATCATTTATATTTAATATACTATTCACCTTGCTCCTTTCCATGGGTCCTCTGTTGTCGCTCCTTAGAACATTTTAAGTGTGACATGGATGGAGCCTCAACATAGTATTCCAGACTCTTCGAATCCAGTTTATTTCACAGGGGTTAAGCAGGACTTCAATGCTCACAGAGTTTATTCGAGAAAACTGCTAAACTGGAAGATGTTATTTTAGTAACACACAGTCTGAGAATAAAAAATTTCTATCATTCCCAACATTTTGATGTTCCCCATGCAACCGTGGGTTCGTCCCCTTTATTGAAATCAAGACAATCAAACTAAAACCAACTGTAAAACATAACTCAAAAGACAGCTAAACATATTATTTATATACAAGACAGAAGAACTCAAAGAAACTCAGGAAAAATAAGGCTTGAGAACCAAACCATAAGGCTTGAGTTCTCTTCCCACCCCTAAAGATCCTGTAACTTGTAAGTAGAAGGACCAAGCTTTGCTGCAATTTGAAAAGGACCTACCCACAACTGCCGGAATTTAGTGTGCTTTCCTTTCTCATCATGGGGGTGATCCCATTTGAGGACTAAGTCTCCTACCTCAAAGTCTTTTGTTCCAGCTTTATGTTTGTTGAACCATCTCTTAACTAGCTCTTCCTGTTGCTTAAAGCGTTCTCGGGCTTTAGATCTAGCTTCTTCTGCTTTCAGAAGATTATATATTCTTATTTGCAAAACTTCATCCTCTGACCCACTAGACTCTTGGGATAAAATAGAAGATGGAAACATGGTGTTGGGCGGAAGGATGGCTTCTTTACCATACACAAGGGTATAAGGTGACACTCCTATCACAGACTTGGGGGTGACTCTATCAGCCCAAAGGGAGTTTGGGAGTGCTGAGTGCCAACTCCTTTGGTTTTCTATTACAGTCTTCTTTAAAATTCTAATCAGATTTTTGTTAGAGGACTCGGCCAGGCCATTTCCCTATGGATAGTAGTTAGCAGAATAATGCAATTTTATCCCTTTATCATGAGAAAAAGAAGTTAATTTAATTGATGAGAAGTACTTAGCATTATCAAAGACTAACGAAACTGGAACTCCAAACCTGGTCATGATATGATCTTCCAGGAAGCTACTGAATTCGTCTTCATTTATCTTGCGCAGCAGGATAGCTTCGACCCAGCGGGTGAAATAATCAGTGGTGGTCAGAATGTACTTGTGCTGCAGAGAGGAATTAGGCTTTATTTCTCCAATTATATCCAACCCCCATTGCTTGAATGGTTCCGTGATCATCACAGGATTTAAGGGTGCTGCTGCTTTAGGTTGTCTCCCACCACACCTTTGGCAAATATCACATTTCCTGACATGTGCGTGTGTGTCTTTGAAAAGCATAGGCCAATAGTAACCTGCCATGAGGATCTTGTGGGCTATAGTGTCTCCTGAATAATGTCCCCCAGCAGGACCGTCATGCAACTCTGTCATTACTTTCTTCGCATCTTCCTTTTCTAGGCATCTGAGAAGAACCCCGTCATAATTTTTTCTAAATAATATTCCTTCCACAATTTGATAAGATGTTGATTTAAGACGTAGCGCTCTTCTTTGCTTGGAATTCCAATGTTCAGGTAACATCCCTGCCTGTAGGTAATGTACAAGGTCTCTATACCAATACTCGGGAGCTGTAAACAAAGGACATACATCCATTACATGTAATTCGGCCTCATCCTCCCAGGCTTGTTCTTCATTGTTCCCACTTTTAGTCATCAATTTGCACAACCCTTGACCTCTAACTATAGAGGCTGGCTTGAATTCAAGTTCGTACTCTTGAAGAGTTGTTACCCAGTCGCCCCTTCTTTCTCCTAACTCTTTTTGTATGAGAAGGGATCTTACAGCTGGGTAGGGGACCATTACCTTGGTTCGATTCTTTAATATATAAGGCCTGAATTGCTTTACTTCCTTAAGCACTGCATAAGCTTGCTTATCAATGGTTGGGTAGTTTAATTTATCCCCTTGCAGACCATTGCTCATGAAGGATATTGGGAATTCCTCCCCCCCATCATCCTTTTGTGTAAGCACAGCTACTAGCGAATCATCGGATGCAAAAGTGTACAGAATAAAGTCTTTATCAAAGTATGGGCTTTTCAGGGAAGGTGCATGTGCAACAACAGTTTTAATTTTGCTGAAAGCATTCTTCTCGATCTCGATCCACTTGAATTGTGCATTCTTCTTGACCATCTGCTGCAGCGGCTTAACAGTCTGAGCGAAATCAGGCACAAACCTTCATACGAAATTTATGGTTCCCATGAATGATTGCATCCCCTTTTTATTATGGGGCAAGGGGATTTGTTCAATAGCCTTAATTATTTCTAGATCAATGTATATCCCTTGCTTTGACACTATGTGACCCAACAACTTGCCTTCTGTGACAGTGAACACACATTTCTTAGGATTGAGTGAGATGCCATACTTCTGACAGCGTTCAAAAATCTTCCTTAAGTGAAATGCGTGCTCTCCTCTTTTTTTCGAGAATATCATAATATCATCAAGGTACACTACAACGCTGTAGCCGATCAATCCACGGAAAGGTATGTCCATAGCACTCTGAAATGTTTCTCCCACATTTATAAGCCCAAAGGGCATCCTTCTGTAGGCAAAGGTTCCCCATTTGGTCCTGAACGTTGTCTTCAACCTGTCTTCCTCGGCTACTAATACTTTATTGTAGCCAGAGAAACCGTCCAATAACGAAAATAGTTCAGAACCTGAGACCATTTGGAGCAATTTCTCCATGGGTGGCACCGGGTAATTATCTTTATTAGAAGCTCGGTTCAGATTTCTGAAATCAACGCATAATCTGATCTCTCCAGATTTTTTTCTAACTAGTACCATATTTGATACCCACTCAGAGTGTCTGACTTTAAAAATGATTCTAGCATCCAATAATTTTTTCACTTCACTTTGAATCAGTGGTTCCAGCTTCGGATGCATTTTTCTCAAAGGCTGCTGATACGGCTTGACTCCGGCTTTGATGGGAACAATGTGCTTGATGATGCTGGTGTCGTATGTTTTCAAATCTTCATATGTCCATGTGAAAACATATTTATATTGTTTAAATAGACTAATGAATTTGTCTCTTTCTGCTGGTGAACAACACTTGCCGAGATTCACAAATTTGGGATTTGTCTTAGTCCCTAAATTTATCAGCTCGAACTGTAGAGATGAGCTGTGGGTCTTCACGTTGGCTGGTCTTCTGAACTTTTCATTTAAATCGAACATTTTTTCTAACATTCTGACACCTTTAGGAATGAAATTGTCATATTTCATCTCAGCTTGATGCTCTTCATCGTCTATGATCGCTCCTTTAAACACCTCATCATTTGTCAAACATTCTATGATTTGCTGATCATCATCAAAAACTCGCAAGTTGGTGATCATATCCCGTACTGAAGGCCTGAAAAGTAACTCAACAGAGCATCGATTATTAGTGGGTACCAACCTAGCGGCTGAGGTGGCCAACAGGTCAGCTGCTGCGTTTTTAAGCCTTGGAATTGAAATAATATTGAATGCATTAAAACTTTTCAGCAAATCCCATACCTCATTCTGGTAAGACTTTAAGTGAGGAGAAACACAATGTATCTGATTCCGGATTTGTTTTACAATAATTTCATAATCCCCAAAGAATTTTAGATTACTTACCTTTAATTCAATTTCCTTCTTTAGTCCCTGCACCAGTGCTTCGTACTCAGCTGTATTATTAGTACACTCAAACTCTAATCTACACGAAAGGAAATGTTTATTCTTTTGTGGGTCGATTAGGACACAACCAGCCCCTGACCCTTCTAATGTCTTAGAGCCATCAAAAAACAAAATCCAAAAATCACTAACTACTGAAGGTGAATCTACTCCTACTGCTAAGATTACTATATTATAGTCAATCTCATTAGCCTGTGAGAATCGAAGGAGATCAGGATGAGTGTCTGATGTGTTGCTGGCTTCTTCTGCTTGGTAATTGCCAGGTTCGAACTCAATAAAATAGTTTCCCAATACAGAATCCACTGGTACATTTTTCTCATCCAGTTGAGTAACATTGTACTTAATGTGAGGTTCTCTTAGAATCTAAATTTGGTTCGGTCTCCCTTTGTATGGAGACCACAGATGCGACCAATTTGAGGCGAAATATCCATTTAATTTGGCCGACCAATCTTTGCTCAGGACAAGACCGTAAGCATCTGGTATATCAGCCACCACGATGTTAATAACTTGGAAAGCTTTGTTATTGGATGCCAGACGGACTAGGACATCTTCCAGCTCACCAATCACCTTTACATCCATTCTATCCAATTGAACCACCCTCCATGTGGATGGATTAGGATTCCCATTGATATTTTTATAGACTGATATGGGCATAACATTTACCAATGCCCCTGAGTCTACCAAGCAATTATGTACATTATGATTGAAAATTTCAAACGTGAGGAGGAAAGGTGGATGTTTGCTTTTAGACTTACCTCCAATGCTGGTTTCTCCAATTTCTTCTTCTTCCCGAGGTTGATTGTTGGCGGGCAGCTTCTCATCTGACACTTCAAGTGCTTTCAATAGTCTCTCTTTTTGCTATGGCACTTTACACATTTTGAATAGTGGCACATTTTCTTTTACCTTTTTCAAATCCTCCACTGTGTCATAATCCATCGGCTGCTCAATGGGATGGGGTTTATCAGCATTTTCTTCACTTGGCTTGGCCCACGCTTCATTCTACCTAGGATCTTGGCTGGTAATGGCGAATTCTGGAATCTTATCAGCCAAGGATTTATTTTGAAATTTCTTATTAACATTTCTCTGCAGCATCTTAATATTTGGGAGTATCAGACTGTCTTCCTTAACCGTCCCTTGGCTCCTTGTGGCTACGTTGGTTTCCATAACGTCCTTGTACCCCTAAGTCTTTTCCTCTTCAGCATCAAATAACGAGATAGAATTCCATAAAGCCATGGTTTCTTCTTCCTATTCTTTCGCAGAAGCAGAAGCAGAATTCTCTTTTCTTTCTTCATCTCCTTCTTCTGTTAATCTAGAATCCAACATCTGATTCATGACCAACGTCATTGAATTTATCCATTGCGGACAACTCTTTTCAGAGTGGGGTTGTTGGTGGAAAGTGCAAAAATTTTCCATCCCTATCTCTGTTAAATTCATGGATGTTGTATTGTGAGGAGGAGGTTGAGACTGATTGTTGTCCTCTCTTTTCTTATAATACGGCTTATAAAACTTTGGTGCTTCCTTCTCTTTCTCCAAGTCTATGATTTTGTTGGAAAGCTTCTGCATCATTTTGGCCATATTTTCCAGATCTAGAGACTTTTCTTCCTTAGCTTTAGTAAACAATAAGGATTTTCTTCCTGCACCTTTTTCTCCTGACTGCTCTGGATAGTCTTCAATACTCTCTCTTTCAGCTTCCACTACTTCAGCCTCTTCATAGGTTTCCGTCAAAGTAGGCTTTTCCCTGCCTTTGGAAAACATGGCCAGATCAGGGCCTAAAGCTGAAGTATAATATTCAATCAGAACTTTTTCTGAAGGTCTATCCATTTCAGAGAAATTCTTGAGATAGGCTGCAAACCTTTGTGTGAAACTGTGCACCTTTTCTTTTCTTTCTTTCTTCAAGGCGCATAGCCCTTTCATGAGGGCTGCATGAGTTTTCTGAGTTGCATACTTACTTTTGAAAATTCTTTCAAAGGTATCCCAATCAAGGATAGAGTTAGCAGGCAACCCAAAGTACCATGATGCTGCAGCTCCTTTAAGGGTATGCGGGAACAGTCTGCAGACTACATATTCATGCTCCCCAACCCTCAATCCTTCTATCGCTAAGTAAAAACTCTGCAGATGATCATCTACTAGTATCTTCTCATTGGGGTCGAATTTAGGCAGCAACTTTTCAAAGGATTGAGGCAAATCATGCAACGGAGGGGTCAGGTTTAATGGTGATCTGGCTCTCCATGCAGGTGGCGGATTTGGCGGGTTAGGTGGTTGGTTTGCGTTTATGCCAGCCATGAGTCTGGGTGGAGAGTGAGGAGGTGAACCAACTGGAGTGTGAGCAGGAGAACTGTGAGGGGTTTCTGGGCCTTCTTGATTAAAAGGTAGCGCAACTTCCTGTAAGGCTGTTTCTACAAGTTCTTCCCAGTCTCCAAACAACACTGAGCCTTCCGCTTCAGGACGATCTTTCTTTTTATACTCTCTTCTGGGAAATTCAGGGATGATTGGCAATCCTCTAATCTTCTTTACATATGCCCTGGTGTGTCTTCTCAGACCATTAACAATTTCGTTGCCAACAGGATATAGATGTTCTCTTTCTTCCGGAATTGGATTATGAAACCCACTGCTTTCAGAACTGTTACCGGCGGAATATTCTCGAAAAAACGGGTTTCCTCGGCTAGCCATACACTAGTGGCCCTCCTTCTAGCGCAAAAAATATTCAGGCTTGGAAATTCTCAGGCGACAACAGTAAGGGATTCTCCCCAATCAACGTTCCCAACTAGCCCATTGACTATTTGGTATTGGGAATCCATCTGGTTTGTGGTCCGACTACTGTAGGTCAAAGTAACAAAAACAAAGGCTTTACCGGTTGCGGCCCGGTCCACCGAGTTTTTTGTATTTTTTGACTTAAATTATGAAATGCAAGTGCCTAATTAACATGCAGGGTGATAAGATGCAAGGAGCAGTCACAATGTGATGCACAGGTTCTTACCTTCCATCTTAAGGCTCGCAAGCATCCAAATCACATACAACAAGAAAATAAACTAACTACCTAAACTATCCCTAGGGAGAAGAATTACCATTTATTGGTGAGTAACACATTTTGCACATGGATTATGAAAAGTTACAGATAGCTGATACTTCTTTCAAAACACATGAACAATTACATATATTTAAACAACCAGATAGCCAATCGTTTTATGAACAACACTTATTACTCACAGTGGATAACATCACAAAATATAATGAAGAACATTCAACAAGAACATAGGTTCAGGAAGTCAAACACTCTCAGTTAACGAAACAGATCTGAAAATGAAATAGTTCCCCTTCAACATTTGTTCATTTAATCACATTGATACATTCCACATTTCACTTTCTCCAGCAGGAAAAGTTGCAGTTTCTGATTGTAAAATGAAATAGTTCCTCTTACAGGCAAAATGGTTTACAAATTTTTCAAGGGAAAAAGTCCCTTCTAATTTCTAACTTTACCCTCTTTAAACTATCACAGCAGGCCTTTTGGGCTCCCCCCCAAACATGTGGCTTTCCAGTTCCTCCGACGTTTCAGAACCTTCTTTTTTTTATATCTTTTCTGCACAAGCTCATGATGGGAGGGGTAACTGATGGACCTTTCAGGTTTCCATCCCCATCGCTATTCATTTGTCTCTTCCTTCATTTGTCCCTATTTAGGCCCGTCTTCCTTCGCGCTGTAGCAGTTTGACCGATTTCTGTAACCCACCTGCATTCAAACGACTAGCATCATTCATTGGAAACGCATTCAAATTATGTCAACAAAAATGGCTAAGAATTGAGAAGGTCATACACTGCGTTACTACCACAAGGCAAACACCGACACCACTACCTTAACAAGAAGCGGGGACTCATCAGATACTCAGAATAATAGCATCGAAAGCTGAAAGTCTCACTACAGCTGTAATGGCGGAAAGGAATGAGGCAATCGACAGGTGACCAAAGGGCAGGAAAAACTCCTCAATCGGAAGCTGGCAAGGTTTGGACATCGGAAGCCAAATGGATTTCCTAGCCACAACGGCGGAAGAGGAAAAACTACGGGCAAGCAACGGTGGGAGGAAACTCAGTCGGATGTTAGACAAACTTCTACTTCGGAGGCCAAATCACTTTGGGAGCCGCAACGGCGGAAGCGAAAAGGTTTGAGACAAGCGATGTGGGCGGAATGACTTAATCGGGGATCGAAAGACTTTGACATCAGAAGGGAAAAGGCTTCCCCGGACGCAACAGCGGAAGAAAATAGTCTTCGAGCATGCAACAGAAAGATTAAAACACATCAACAATCAGGGCTCTTTAAGCTTCGGCTGGTCAATTAGATTGGGGGCCGCAACGGCGGAAAAGAAACCAAACATCAGCCGCCAAATTAACACAGGATGATGCCCGTCTAATAGAAAAATTTAAGTACTTCGAAACTATGAAACCAACAATGGTTGAAACCCGTTTGCTTCCAAAACAACGGACCTTCAAAGACAAAAATAATTTACCCTTGGCTAGGCATACCAAACTCGCATCTGTGACCAACCATAAAAATGATACACGGGCAATCTTTAAAGCGGGATGGAAACCAAAAATCATTCAACATAAAACACAACCAACGATTCAAGCATCCAGTGATGAAAACAACTTTAAATTATGAGGAGGGGCCCAAAATTCATAAATTTGGGGAGAAAAGTTGCAGCTGCAACACAACCTTAATATAAACATTTGAAGAAGCCATTAAATTCGAAAAGTATTCCATGTCCTATGAACCAGAGAGAAGCGGGAAATCAGATTCGTTTCCTCATAGGAAGACAGAAAAACCCAATGTAGACAAAGACATCATTCGATATAGAACAGCTATAGAACGCTATTCAAACATTAACCAATGAAGTTGTAGGGTTAAAGAAAAACAATTCTGAAGCTTCTCCTTCTAGGGGATATTTCAGAAATCAGTATAGACAAAACCTAAATACAAATAATAAGAATACACCACCTGACATAGCAGCAAATGAAGATATTTTCAATATAGTTCGAGCTAATTTATCTTTGTCTGAAACTCCTTCTAGTCAAGAAATAAATGAAAACAAAGAAGAAGAGGAATCAGAAAATGATGAAGAATCAGAAGAACCTCAACAAGTTAATGGTCATTTCTAGGATAGTCTTGTGAAAGAACATGAGATTAAAAGTCCTCCTACAGGACAACATGCATATAATACACGTAGTAGAGCATTTTCAAACACTCCCAGTGCTTCAAGTTCTACTACAAATAATGATAACAATAACTCACAACTGAATAAACAAGCTCAATCCAGCAAGCAGACTCAATTAGCCAGAAGTACCCAGCCTATTCAAAATGATCCTAAATTAGATTTACAATATGATATCATTGAAAATTTAAAGAATACTCGTGCAAAAATCAGTATGTATGATCTTCTTCAAATCTACCCAATGCCTAATAGTCATGTTATAAATCCCGCAGTAAGTTCAATTATTCCTAATGCAAAACAAAATGTTGCTGCAAATAGTGCTTATAATGATCCAATAGCAATTGAAAAAGGGAAAGCAACGGCTAACAAAGCTTCGCTGATAGGTAAGAATTCTAAATCAACCACACCTCCATTCTTACTTACCTTTGAAATTTTCAACAGGAATGTTCATAACTACATGGTAGATTCCGAAGCATCCTCCAACATAATTCCTTTATCAGTTTGCAAGAAATTGAATGGGAAATATGTTCCATCTAATTCGCAAATAACTCAATTGGACAGAACAAATGTAAAGGTTGTAGGGGAAATGAAAGATGTCTTATTCAGAATTGCTTGCAACCCTTCGGTTTATCAAAGTATAGATATTGTTGTTGCTGATATTCGAGATGCATATGGGTTGTTCTTAAGTAGAGATTGGTCTCAACAGCTGAACGATTTCTTTGCTACTAATTGGTCAACATTGTGGTTACCTAAAAATGGAAAGTCAAATTAGATAAAGATAAATAGAGAAAGATATATGAAACATACTATCACAGAATTGCATGATCCTAGCGAACCTGTTTTATTTTCAGATTGTATTATGGAGAATTACATGTATGAATTAGGATTTGGTAATTTTAAAGCTGAAAATTCTGCCTTATCTGAAAATAAACAGTAATCTGAAATTTGTAATATGACATCTGTTTCTTCTAACTCTTCTCTCAAGGAAACCATTGATGATGTAGATAATATGAAAATTGTGAATATTATAGAAAGTAAAGTGGTTGTGCATAGTTATATCTGGACTTTATATTTTGATGGTGCAAAATCTAAAGAAGGAGCATGAGCTGGTTGCTTACTAGTGGATCCTCAAGGAAACAAAACCTGTATAGCTTGTAGAATGGAATTTAGTTGTACAAACAATACGGTTGAATATGAAGCTTTAATACAAGGTTTGAAAAAAGCAATTGATTATGGCATCAAAGAATTAATTGTATATGGTGATTCTGAGATCATTGTCAGACAGGTGCGTAACTCTATTCATTGTTTATCTGAACATTTACAGAGTTATCAGAAAGAGGTATGGAACCTTATCTTATATTTTGATGCATTTAACATAAATTCTGTTCCTAGAAGTCAAAATCAAGAAGCAGATTTGTTGGCAAATGTAGCTTCTTGTTAATTCCATCAAAAAATCTCACACTAGATTTCTTTTTTGTTGAATTGATTTTTGGGCCTTCCATACCTGATAATATTTTTAACTGGCGTGTATTCGACAATGATATGCAGGTACTGAATTTTCTGACAAACGAGGATACCTTTAAAGATGTAGCAATTGACGAAGTCACTCATGATGAAAATCTGCGGGATTTTTCGGTAATAAATGATTTTTGTTCAGTTGAAAAAGATTTTGAACAGGTAAAACCAGTCCCTAATTCAGTACTAAGATTAGAAAATTTCTTTGATCTGTAGGATAAGTTTAGGTATGTTCCTAATTGTAAAACAAACAGCTCTCGAATGAGATATGAAACCATCAATTTAGGAACAGAACTAAATCCCCAAACTATAAACCTTGGAATAGATTGTAATCCTGTAGAAAAAATAGCTTTTATAAAATTGTTTAAGGAATTTAAAGATGATTTTGCTTGGACATATGATGACTTGAAAACCTTTAACACACAAGTAATGCAACACATAATTCCTATTAAACAAGAGTCAAAACCTTTTCAACAGAAGTTAAGGAAATATCACCCGTCATTAGAACCAACAATAAAAAAGGAACTAAATAAATTGTTAGCTGCCAAGATCATTTTTCCCATTAGACATGCTCAATGGGTAGCAAACTTAGTTCCAGTTAGGAATAAAAACGGGGATATTAGATTATGCGTAGATTTTAGAAATCTGAATAAATCTTCTGAAAAGGATAACTATCCAGTTCCTCCCATGGAACAAATTCTTCAAAAGGTGTCTGGGGCTGAGATACTATCACTTTTAGATGGTTTCTCAGGGTACAACCAAATATTGGTTTGCCCAGATGATCAATTGAAAATTGCTTTTAGAACTCCATGGGGAACATATGCCTACCACAAGATTCCCTTTGGGTTAATCAATGCGGGTGCAACCTTTCAACGGGCAATGGATATTGCTTTTAGAGGCCTAATAAACCATTTAGTTGTTGTCTACTTGGATGACGTTACTGTATATTCCAAACATCGACCTAATCATCTTAATCATCTTAGAAAAGTATTTGAACGATGCAGAAAATTTGAAATATCATTAAATCGTAAAAAGACAATATTTGTTGTTTCAGAAGGTATCTTATTAGGTTGCGTGGTTTCTAAGCACGGAATCATGATTGATCCTGAAAGAACCCAAGCCATTTCAAAGATAACTTATCCTTCTAGCAAGAAGGCAATGCAATCATTTCTTGGAAAAATAAATTTTGTAAGGAGATTCATTCCCAGTTTTTTTGAGATCATACGTCCATTGCAGAAGATGATTAAGAAAGATGTTGTTTTTAATTGGGGACAAACTGAAAAAGAATCATTTCAGAAAATTCTAGAATCCATCTCAGAAGCTCCTAGCCTTCTAAGCCCAGAATTTAATAAGGATTTCATATTGTACACCTTTGCTTCTGATATTTCATATGCAGCAGTTTTAACTCAATTAAATCAGCAAAACAACGAAGTCCCAATCTCCTTCATGAGTTCAAATTTCAAAGGTGATGAACTTAATTACCATAAAGTTGATAAACAAGCCTTTGCCGTTTTTAAAGCTGTTAAACATTTTCATCCATACTTGCTGAAATATAAAACGAAAATAATCATCCCTTATTCCTCAGTCAGAAACTTGTTAGTATAGAAAGACTTAGGTGAAAAGAGGGCACCTTGGATGACAGCTCTTCAAGAATATGATTTAGAAATTAAACCCTCAACAAAAGTCAAAGGCCAAGGGCTATGTAAATTAGCTGCTGAAGCTGCTCACTTACCAGATGATAAAGATGAAACTGTTATTGATGAGGCTTTACTTACCAAGGAAATTTATTTTTATCCATCACCTCAATATTCCTGGTACACAGACTTACAGATACTTTTGGAAACAGGGGCTGCCCTTGATTACTTAGAACCAAAGAAGAAAAGAGCATTTAGATTGAAGGCTGCTCCTTATTTATTAATTGATAATATTCTGTTTCAGAGAAATTCAGATGGATTATACCTTCGATGTCTAAATAAAGATGAAAGCGAAGTAATTCTGAAAGAATTACATTCTGGACCAGCAGGAGGCCATTTTGGTGGAGAGACCACTGCACACAAAATTCTCAGGGCTGGTTATTATTGGCCCACTTTGTTTCGAGATGCCTATACTTTTGTTAGAAAATGCCAAGAATGTCAACTCGCTGCAGGAAGGGTTAAAAATCCTGCTTTTCCTTTACAACCTGTTTCAGTTGAAAGACCCTTTCAGCAATGGGGTATTGATATAGTAGGTCCAATAAATCCTCCCTCATCCATGCAACACAATTACATAATAACTGCAACTGATTATTTTACTCGTTGGGCAGAAGCTACACCATTAAAAGTTGTAAATACCAATCAGGTTATATTATTTTTGGAATTCTTTATCATAACAAGATTTGGTATCCCAGATTCCCTTGTCTTTGATAATGCTTCATATTTTTCTTCAATCGAGTTAACTCGGTTTGCTTTAGAGAAGGGAATAAGAATCAGGTATTCAGCTAACTATCATCCTCATGGGAATGGTCTAGCTGAATCAACAAACAAAAATTTATTGAAAATTCTAAAAAGAACTATTTTAGTTCATCATCGTAATTGGCATACAGAATTGGTCAATGCCCTTTGGGCAGACAGAGTAACTCCTAAGGCTGCAATAGGTAACTCACCATTCTTCTTAGTATATGGAACTGAATCTATTTTACCACCAAATCTGTTCTTACCTTCATTACAGTTAGCTCAGTCTGTCCAAGATAAAGAGTGTCCAGCAATGGAAAAGAGAATTAATACACTGTTGAAACTGGAGGAAGAAAGAGAAAAGTCAAAACAACACTTTACAAAGCATCAACAGATTGTGAAATCATGGTTTGACCAATCTTTCAGTTCTGATCAAGAATTTCAGGTAGGAGACTTAGTTTTAAAATGGGATAAAGTTCACGAAGAGAAGGGAGATCATACTAAGTTTCAGAAACTGTGGTTAGGTCCCTTTGTTATTTTTGAGAAAATAGGCCCAAGTACCTTTCGGTTGCAAACACTTGAAGGACAGTCTGAAACATTCCCAGTGAATGGGCTGATCCTGAAAAAATTATTTCTGTTAATAATTTTCTGACTTAAAATGTATATAATTTGTTTGTTGTTTGTAAATAAATCTATGTTTGTATGTACATAAACTATGATTGATGTTTGTAAATAACTTTTTTTTTTTTTATATAAACTGAATTATAGTCCATAGAATTAAGAGTGATGAATAATCCATAAAATTTTCATAAAATTTTCAGCATCATTCTGTTATCTCTGTCAAGTAAAATTTCAGACTGTCAAATTTTGTATATAATCAGTCGGTAATTTTTAACAGCTGTAAAAATAAATGTATATAAATAAAATTAGTTGCTTATAAGTCTGAAACATTATGATACCAGATTGAGATCTTTTAAATTTGTTCAGGATGTTCAAATTCTCTTAAAATCTGCAAGTGACCTTTAGTGTTTTTATTTGTAAGTGTTTCACAGATTATTCATCATCTTGTCATTTTTCTTATAGAAGTAGGGATAGCTTATTTAATATCTTCTTCAAAGCTTGTACTTCTGAAAAACTATTACAAACCTCTGCCATTAGTCTTAGAAAAGTATTTACCATCTGAAAACTATTTAGGATTTGTTCCAGTCAATAAAATATTAAAGTGAGAGACGGAAGGTCTCAGTAATGAGCCGGTCCGATCAGAATCACAAATATCACTAGTAGGACATTATTAGGAAACTAGTAATGGCGTTTGGTTTTAAAACCAAAAGATAAGGGGTCTCATCACGAGCCAGCTGATTCATTTTCTGATGATATTAATGACTGACATTACCATTTGGTCACCATGTTAGGTAATGATCTCCCATTTTATGAAAATTGAAAGATGAAATTGAAATAAAAACATAACTTTTGACTAAAGGATAGGAGGTCTCATCACGAGCCAGCCTAATCATGATCATTAGTGTTGTATGGAATAACTTCATTTCTGATCACCAGGGTGATGGCTTTTGATTTAAAAATTAAAAGACAAGAGGTCTCATCACGAGCCAGCTTGCTTATTTCAGACAGCTCTCGTGAATGATACTATCACATTGGGATACCATACCCAGATAGTAGTCTTCAGGCAGAATTATTTTTTTTTTAAAAATAAAAGAAAAGCAAACAAAAAGAAAATTATTATGCTACGGAACAGATTCTGGAAAGTTTTCAGAGAAGTAGATTTCTATACTCTATGCTGATGGTATATGGTTATCCTTACTATGAAGTACTTTGTTTCGACCAAGATATTATAAGTTTCTCCCTAATTAAATTTTGTTTTCAAAAGATGGAATATTTCCGAGTTATACTTATGAGTATGAATGAATAATGGTTTATGCAGATAAAGAATTTTTTATTGTTTTTAACATGTTTTAAGATTTCATTTTATCATTGTGTATAAGCAGAGATAACTGGTTCGCCCAGGTTGTCGCCATTTGTTGGCAGCCAACAACAACCCCTTCATATTCCATTATGATGAAGGGAGATCAGCTCTATTTTATATTTTACTCAAAATTATAATAGAGTGCCTTCAGAATCTTTGATTTTGAAGGTACTCTCAATTCGAGAAAATTAAAATGATATATTTTAAGTTGGTGAAATCATGCTAGTGAACTTGACAATTAACAACTATTAGTTAGTTTCATAAATTTTCATGTAATTAATTCAATCATTAAGATAAATTTATATGACTATATATGATTTGAGAAATTCGAAAGGATAGTATGCCAAGGGAAAATCAATAAAACACATCTTGTGTTGGTTTAAAAGATGGATATGGGTGAGGTATTACTAATCCTAAGTTTTTAGAACTCAAGGTGACTTTTAAACTTGAAGTTTATATTCCATATAATGCCTTACTATGATTTTTGTAAATATCATAGTTAATGAATAAGTGATTTTCATATAGGATTTTTCACATATTATAGTTTTAGCATTTAATATCCTATCAATTTAATGTTGGATATTCATAGATAGGATTTTTGAAAGATTTAAAACTAAGCCTATGAAATACATGACATAGATTTTAAATCAAGCCATTTCGCTAGTTGTCATGCTAACATTAGGATATGTGATTTCATCACTATATCACATAGAGTGCTACCACCTTTCACGCTAAAACTGGAGAAAACTATTGAGGTGACAGAGTTTATGAAGGGCCATGTGTCAAAATGATAACGTTTGTCATTCGGATTGCTGAGTTAGCACAGAGATGTGGCTTGCACCTCATGATAAATCGACAGCTGTGAACATATGGAGGAATCGTATTAACAGAATTGAATGTTGATAGTCATGCCATTTTATCACGATGTACAAGTTCATTATTAACCACTATCTATAATCAATGTTTGAATTTATGATTCGTCAATCACAAGATCTCTGGTACGCTGATTTGGCTGAGTATCACTACTAGTCGTGGCTAAATCGTAGATAAACCTGCATATATCATAATATAATGTTAAGTTGCAGCTCTCATCATTGCTAAGGCTCGGCTAAAATGACCATGACCAGAGATCCCAGGTTTGTCAGATCTAAATCATGTGAAGTTTGCACATCATGTCATACGTTTGGGTACCTATTCCCTCCTTGTTCACCTCTCCGTTCATTTTAGTTCGAAGCCAGGAGAGCGTGGAGGAAAATATGGCTCCTCTGAACCGTTATGAAATCTCTGGTTCTGAACTCATAGAAGCTAGGGAGGAGGTAGCTCTGTGTTTTGAGAAACTTGGATGGGGGAAATTATTTAAGAGTTTCGATGGTCATCATGCAGAGGTGACTAAACTATTCACCATGAATTTAAAAGACGACATTGTGCAGATAGGGGGTTTTGAGTTCGTTATTAACGAAGACAAGATAGCAGCAGCGACACAGCTCCTGCAAGTTGGAGAATGCTGGTTTAAGGGTAGCAAGGTTAATAAGAAGAGGTGTTTATCTCTGCTGTTGCCATTGTCGGATGATACTAAGCTGAAGATAGGTGTCCCTGTCAGATTCTTGAAGCCCGAATGGAGATATTATTACGAAATATTGGTAAGGTACGTGTCCTATGACGGACATTTCTCCCATTTACACATTTACCATTTAAGATTGCTATTATCACTACAGGGTTTTAAGCTCAATTTACCGTTCTATTTGTGGCAAAGTTTGAAGAAGATGTCACAGGTAGTTAGAAGTTTTAGTAACCCTGATAGAAGTCTTTTCCACCACGGGTTAATCAAAATCATAGTGCAACATCAGTTGTCTGTAAATGGCAAGTCATGGGATGGGTTTTTAACTGATTGTCAGTTGGGACCGACGCAGTATTGGCCGAATCCCTCCCCACGAATTCGTAAGAAACAAAAATCCATAAATTCTGAGGTTAATAATGCTTCTGAAACTATATCAAAGGTAAATGGGTTCGAGGAAGTCAGTATACCATTAAACGATGGGATTAGTAAAGATGATGACAGGAATACAATCCCTTGTGGCTCTAAAGCAGTCCTGAATCAACCTTTATCTGGTAAAGTTCATAGCACCCCTGCATAAACAAAAGAAATATTAACCAAAAGAAAAACTAATAATGTTGTATCTGAATCAAATAAACCTTATGAACACAACAGGGAGTCTATGCATAGATTAGATCGTCTTGCCTAGATTTGTTGTGACAAGGGAGGGTTTGATTCAGAAAATCTGTTGTTTTCAAGGAGGGTTACTAGAAGTATGAACAGTACCCATACAATTTTGGGTCCTATGGTTAATCAACAGGCTTCTCAACCTGCAGTCGTCCATATTGAAGATGACATCCCGTCATCTATCCCTGATACAATGCATGAAAATAATTCCACTTTCGTAAAGGGTAATGATGTAAAATCAGGCAAGGCCGAGGTTACTCAACCAAGTATAGACACAGGTATTGCAGACCCTGAACCATCATCTAGTCAACATATTGACAGTGCTATTTCTCCTCAGGTATCCAATGAAAAAGAAACTCTGCAGCATGTACTAGATAATGCATACCAGGCTAAAATCACAGAGTTGAAGGGTAAACTTAAGCATTGCCTATCCAGTACAGCATTGTTAGAAGAGGAAAATAGAACACTTAGAGAAGATTTGCTGGATTGGATCAGCAGATGGAAAGAGGTAAGTGCTAAAAAATATCATTATAAAAAAAGTGAAGAGGTCAATAATAAGTACAAACCAGCACCTACTTGAAAGAATTGAGAAACAAAACATAAATATTATCAGGTTAAAGGCCAAATTGACTGGAGCACGAAGATTAATTGCTCTTCAAAGTAATACATGATGGTTATTCTCATTTTCCTTTTGCATGGATCGTATTGCTGCCGAACAGGTAATGAAATTTTTTGTACATGCCTATAAAATCGCAGATTTTACAGGCATGCATTAAAATATTAGTTTATTCTGTTGTATTTATTGTAAATAGCTTTAATGAGATACTTCGTTTGTTACATGTAGGTGGATTTGTCATCACGCCTTTCCAGAGTTTCAGGACATTGTTAATACGTTGGCATGGAGATGTAGTTGTTTGTTAAGAGCTGGAGTTTCAACAATGGTCAAGAATTTTTCAAGTACCTGGAAATTTGCAAATGCTCAGGCTAGTCGTTTTTCTGTTTATAGTGATAGTGTTTAATATAAGAGATTCGATTCTCTTTTTAGTTATATGAACCCTATAATGTTGCATGTAACATTAATAGGGAAAACTGAATCATAGTAGTATATAAGTTAGGAATTTTGATGAACAACGGATGGAGTGTTAGAAGAAAATGTACTTGAGGTATAATTTCGTTGCTAGTGTTATTTCATTCCTGAAGTTGAATCTTTGGAGGTGAATACGACTGGACATCTACAGACTGATACCATTACTGGTATTTTTGTTTTGGATATATTATTTACTTCTGCATCTTATCTTCTTTCTTATTATTAACACATTATGCTTTGATATATGTGTGTTTAATTACAATTTGCACTTTATCAATTCAATATCGCATTTTGAACAAATATATCGTTATGATTCTGGTTATTAGTATTTTTACTATAAACTTAAGATATAATGATATACTCTTCTATCTGTTAAAAATATCATTTGTATCTTAACAGTGATTTTATAGTAGACATTATCTTTAAGTTCAAATAGCTATGTTGATAATTAATTATTAATTAATTTCAGAAAGTTTAAATAACTGTGTATTATCAGTTGTTTCTTCGATTCTGTTGTCATATAACAGAGTGACTTATTATTCATAATTTAAATATTTCTATTTAAATCGTGTTTTTAGTATTTCTATTCATCTTTATTGATTAATAATTAATCTAGTCTTTAGAAATTCTCTCAGCTGAGATAGGACATATAATATAGTTTAGATTAAGTTTTATTTTAGTACTTTCCAGTTAACAGCTGTTAAATCAATTAGTATAATTTTAGCATACTTTCAACAAGTCTTTATATTCAGAAAAACTCTTTAAAACTTGTAGTCTTTCCTTAAGAAAGCAACCATTAGATAGTGTTGATAGTTAAAACTAATTATAGGATTCATTTAGGCAACTTAAATAGTTTTAGAATTTAATTGAATAGAAATAACATTAGAATAGGTTAGATTTTGTTGATTTTAATTTCTCCTTAAGAGAAAAATCAGCTGGTAGCAGGACCACAACCTGCGAGGTTTTGTTATTTCAAACACACCGGATGCTGCTTTAAGCTGATTATGTGGACAAAACCTCCTTATTGGCCTAATTCCAAAAAAGAGTCCAACAGGACCGGAGCATGGACAAAACTATCAACCCTATGGGTACGGGTATCAACAACATGCTTATTCTTCCAATTATGGCTTTGTAGCACCGCATAATCAAGGTACCCCACATCACAATGCTTCCATGCAACCCTATATGGGTCAAACGGGAGTAGGTTATTATGGCCAAGGCCATGGTATTTATAGCAATCAGCCTTACATGAACCAAAACTATCAGGGAGCGTGGCATAGACCGGCTTCTCCCTTTCCTCACAACATTAAACTTGACTTATTGAGACTTATGAGCAATCTAGTATCTCATGAATCAACTTGGACGACCATCCCTAATAGGCTTCCTTCAGAGATTCCCAAGTTTGAGGGTAAAGCTAGAGAAGATCCTAGTGAGCATGTGACTACTTTTCACCTTTGGTGCTCTTCCAATTCCTTACATGACAATTCAATTCGTTTGAGGCTATTTCAATGCACCCTTACTAGGCCTGCAGTGAAATGGTATATAGAGTTACCAAGGGCGGCATACGTTTTATTTGATGACATTTCCATGACTTTCCTCTATCACTTTCAGCTACCTACACGTCACGATGTTGGTACCGAACTCTTGTCGACATTTTGGCAAGACAAATCCACACATATCTCAGATCATATTCAAGAATGGTGTAGACAAAAGCTATTGATTAAAGCCTTTATACCACTGGAATTTCTCCTTGAGTGGTTCCTTAAGTCGTTGTTACCTTACATCACGAAGGATGTTTCTACATCCGGAGTCTAAAACAAGGAACAAGCAATCTTTAGGGTACAAGAGTTGGATTTGATATATGCTCAATCCAGACTTTTGTATGAGATTATACCTAATGCTTTGCGATCTAGTTTCGATCCCAAGATCAAGCTTGGGCCACATGCTGATGGCATTGTGGGTTGTACAAGCACCAAACCTGTGGATTTGGTTGTGAAACAAGTCAGCCAATTCTCAATTAATCAATCCACATTGGGACAAGCCATGGCTTCATCTCAACCTACCAAATGGCAAGTGTACTTTTCGTGCAATTGTCGGACCAGAAGGGCAACCAACAACCTGGAAGGAATAAGAAAAAAGGGAAAAATAATTGTAAGGGTGGGAATAAGAATGAAAATGCTAATTATAATGACAAGAATGCTCGTAATACTGGAGGGAACAAGCAGACTAAATGTAAGGTAAATTTTCCTTGCAAGTTATGTAAGGAGGACCACCTCACTCACTTGTGCCCTCATATGGAAGATGCCTCGAGGTTCATAGCACAGGGCCCAGCTGTGCTAACTAATCCTTTACCCAACAATCAAAATATGAACTTGAGGACCATTGATCCTCATTGTGCATCGAGTAGAGATCAAAATCCACCGGAATCCAATACTGGTCATGGTTGCATCAACATGGTGCGCGCTACTAAGGTTGTGACTGGTGCAAAGGATTATGGGTCATCGTAACAGGACCTTGGAAAGGAACTCGCTCCACCCAAGAGCCCTTTGTGTATCGAAAAACCTATGGATAAACTTGAAGTTGCACCTTACATTTCAAAGGGAGTCCTAAAGCCTTTAGGGCACAATCCTAATTCCCGAGTTACCTAGAACTATTCTATTGTTGAGGATTTGGGACAAACTCCTTGTGCGATGTCCGCACTTGAAGTACTTCAGACTTGTCCTTCGCAAAGGAGAGCCTTGATTTCTGCTCTTGGGGTTGATGATGATAACTCTTCTTCCATTATAAAATTTGAATCCATGGGAATATAGCCTCGCTTTCCTTACTATGTGTCTCTTTTGATTCATGTAGAATGTCTTAATATGACTGTCAAATGCACTGTTATTGATGAAGGAACTGCTGCTTCCATGATTTCTTTGTCATGTTCGAAGGGTTTGGGTTCTCTCGAGTTGTCTCAATTCACTACTATGTTTACAGCTTTTGATGGTAGATCATTTCAGCCACACAGTATTCTTCCTTATCTTAAGTTCCAATTGGGAGGGAAGACCATCATGATTGAGGTCAAGGTGGCTGATGTGCCTTGTTACCACCTAAGTTGTACTTAGTGGTTTTTTATCAAGTGAGCCTAGTGAACCGGACATGGTTGACTTGTTCGGACTTCAAAAAGACCTTTGGAAGTACTTCTGGGAAGTGCTTGTTGTATCATATCACATGTTCATACCCCATGGAGGAATTGTAATAAATTTTCTAGCATGATAGTGTCTGTAAAATACTCGGTCTCTTAGACTTCATTTGTCGATCCGATCATCCCAGTGTGTTTTTTCTCTTGGTTATTATTGGTTGTTGAACAAACGACTGATAATTTCTGAGTTTTTCACTCCATACCTCCAAAGTTGGGGTGGTTGGCTTGGCATTTAGGCCTATTGAGGTTATTATATTCTATGTGTCAATGCATAAGCATGCTAGACATCTTTTTTGAGTCATATGAACATGTCTAAGTCCCCCTAGGTGTTTTTCAATTTTTCAATTTTTTAGTTTTTTCAGTGTTTTTTATTAAATTTTAATTTTTCCAAAACTTAGGCTATTTTTTAATAGTTTAATTGGAAAATTTGATTTTGTAATAAAAGTGGGACAAATAATCGGTTTCAGTCATGTACGTGCTCATTTTCAAGCTAAGAGCACCATGTAAACCCATGGACCCACTATTTCCTAAGTTTTAAGTGATCTTCCATCACTCAGGTCAGAAAGCCCCAAAAATCAATTATTGATTATTTTAATTAATCAATTGATGAATAATGGAGAAAATCCAAAATCAATAAATCAGTGGATTCTCGGCTGATTTGATTTAAATCAGTCAAATCTGAAGAAGATTGACTGGATCTGACAAATCCTTGACTGAAGGAGGGGATTAAATCAGATCTAGAGTTGATCTTGAGCATCCTTTATGGGGAATTTCTCCCTCCCTCTCTCCTCCACACGTTTTTGGCTCATCTGGATGAGTTTTGGTGGATTCTTCAGTCAACAGGTTGAGGTGTCAGTCAGATCAGCCCCCCGATTGACAGTTGCACTCAGTGAGACTCAGATCTGGCTCAGCTAGACACAGATTAGGCATTGATGGACTCTCCTTCAGCTTATTTGATGTGTCTCCTTGGGATTTGCACCCGCCCTGGGCTGGATGTCCTCTATTTTGTATATATCCAGGCACAGCCTCCTCTTTCAAGCTAGTTAGAACTAGGATTGAGGTGCTGCTGCTATTGTAACTCTGTAATTCTTCATTTGAAATAAATAAAATATTTGGAGGCAATACGGTGTGGTGCCATTGCATGTGTGAATGATTATTGCCATTGTTTTACTGAGGTAACCTGTATCTATGGTCATTTTTTTCTAATTTCTTGTAGATCTGTGGCTAATATTGGTAATTATCTTATTACAATCTTGATAGGAAAGGTGTTGTTCAATAATTTTATTAACTTTCACTCTCCTTGGATGCATGTTTAGAGATCTAGATTTAGCATTTCCTATAAGCTTATATGCATGTTATCTTGAATCTCTTTGTATGTACTAATCGAATCTCACAAGTTTCTTGGCAAGTTCTTTGATTTCAGCTGAGTTGCAGGTTCATACTTTGAAGAGGATGCTGATACAGTTTGCTTCTTCATTCTCCTCAAAACATTTCAAAGGCATAGTCCCTCGACATTCCACTTGAAAGCTCTACTGCGGATATTCAAGGAAACCATCACTTTTCTCCTCTTCTTCCTCCCTCAAAATCAACACTTTACCCGGTTACTTGGTTCAGTTCATAGCTGTGATTTCATTTGGATCTGTTTCATCAAAGTAAAATATACATAGATCTGATATTTCATAGCTCATAAACTAGATCTTGCACTTAAAAAGGTTTCATAAGCATTCTAGATCTAGCTGTAGGGAAATCGTCTTTTTTGCATGAAAATTTAAAGGAAACTTGTAGATCGCATGCATTATATTTCCTTTCACTGTTATAAAATTCAATATTCTGAAATATCATTGCATTTTTTTTGGCTGCACAAACAGCAATCCAAGATCCCAAGGAAAGCTTGCTTTCCTTGGTTCCTTTTCTGCCTGTTTAGCTAGTTTTAACTTCATTTTTTGTGAGATAAGGTAGGCTGATCCAAAGGTACTATTAAAGTGATTTTGGGCATTTGTTATTATAATATGCTTGCTTTCTTTTAGCAGGTATGACATAAGGGAAAGGAATCTGCTGTTCGAAGTGGCCTCAGGAGCGCTCAAATCCCCCAAGGGGTCTCCTTTTTCACTAAAAACTCAAGACTTTTCCAAAGTTGTAAAATCTTGGTTTCATCCCATATAAAGACCAAGAAGTTTATGATAATTTTAGTTCACTAATTCTGTAACCAATAATAAATAAAATTATCTTTGGAATAGGCTCTTTCTAGCCCATTCCCCATCCCCTCTGGGGGGATTTGTGTCAGTGCCTTCTTCATCGATTTCTGTTTATTTCTTTTTTACTAGCATTGATCTAATTTGCAGGGTAGTATACTTGATTTTTTATTAATTCCATACTCCATATCTTACATTTCAATTTAATCGTAATACTTACCCCATGATTTCCCGATTGACCTGAAAGGGGAAAGAGATTCGTGGTAGGATTAATTAAGAAACTAGAAATGTGTATCTGTTTGCTTTTTTCTATCATTTGTTTATCAGCAAATTTAAAATCAACCCCTCCTTGATTCCTTGATTGAGATCCACTTGGATCGAAAGAGGTTCTTGGAGGCTTTTCTTTTAAATAAGAACATCCAATTTAAAACTTACTAAAATTGACAAGACTCCAGTCTGTATGCTCTGCACTTGGATGCGGTTCGTCCGATCAGTCAAGCTATATTAAAAGCACTTGGGTGACTAGTATAATTAGGACTCACTCTCCCCAACTGAAAAACCATCAGGTGAAAATCCAACACCTAGATCAAACCTCTACGATGGAAAAATACCCAAAGGAAGCGGGAACTTCTGAAAAGTGACCTCGGGGCGCCGATCTCTGTCACACCATAATGGGTGCATTACGAACAATAGCCCCAGAGACTCCATTTCAGCCCACATATTCCTTGTGGGTAGCCGTAAAGGTTTAGTTTTGGACATACTCCAAGTACTCTCGGGTATATCTGGAGTCCCCCTTTGCCTAATTTAATCAACTCATACTTCACATTTAACTTAACACATACCAATATGCAATCACAAAACATTCACTCCAAGCACATGCAAGCACATCGATCTTATTGATTTGACTCCATTTTAAGGCACTGGTCTTTTTTGCTTCATATATACATTGTGTATCATCTTTGTGCTCTCATGTGTTTATTTTCGTATCTCGTCATCTTTAATTGTCTATAGTTGAAATATTCAAACTCCTAAGTAACTGATTCAGTTTAACATCATCACACTAAGAAATCATCCTTAGTAACTTAATAGGGTCTACCCCCCTTGGCTTCGTTAGGAGTTGAGCCTAAATGGAGGAGTCAAGAACAAGGTGACAGCCTTGACTCGAGACTTGCCCCCAAGAACACACTGAGTGGCTTGAAGATTTCTGCCACGTGACCCAGGTGTGTGAAAGGTGGCAACAGTTTTTGGCGCCGTTTCCGGGGATAAATATTTTTATTCCCGAGTACGACTTTTGTTTTCTTCCTTTTTGTTTTTCCTTTGTTTGATGAATGCTTAAAGTAGATATTTAATTTTCATCTGGCGACTCCACTGACCTTTTTTCCAGTTTTATTTTTACAAAGAAAAGCAGAGAAATAATTTTTGTGAAAAGATTTATAAATGCTTATTTTTTCTGTTTCACGTGGCGACTCCATTGAAGGGATAAAATCCTATTTTCTCATAAACTTGTGAAGTTTTGTTGTGTGTAGATGAGCCCATGCAACATGTTAAAACCTTTAAAGCTCATCACTTGACAACTCCACCTTGTCAGTACAAGGTTTTCAAATGGATACTATTTTGGATAAATTAAGGGAGAAATATGGTGCCCAATTAACCTTAACATTTCAACCTATCGATTTCTCAAACATCCCTGGTTTTCCTAACTATTGTGATGGTTTGGGGGATGCATATAACTGGCTTCCACCATTTCATGGAGATTATGGTGACTCGGCCATCTGGCATGTCAAATCTTTCCTTCAGTTGATTACTGACTTCAATATTTTTTATGAAGACCATATGATGGAAATGTTTGCTAGTACTTTTTGGGGTGAGGCTGGTTATTGGTTCTATCAAGGCCTTCCTGATAAATGTATAACTTCTTTTCCAAGCTTCCTTTGGATGTTTTTAGAGCAGTGGCATGATGGTAGGGGTAGTATGAATGGTTTAAAAAATTTCCTTGAAAATATCTATACCTTCTACCTATCTGGGACAGAGTGTCACATGGAAGCATATAATGGACCTTTTTCGATGATACAAAGTATTGAAGACTTGGAATCACTTCTTGAACATTTAAGTAAAGAGGAAGTACATGATACTCCCATAAAAAAGCATCCTAGAGGTTATTTAAGAAATGAATAAATTAAGCATCTTCCTAAAGAAAATGAGGTATCTACCAATGCACAACAAGATTCTGAGGAAGGGAAAATCCAAAATGATCATATGGAAGAGCTTCAGGAGGAGCCCATAATGGAACACAGTGTTGAAGACTCTCCTCATGTCACCATAGCTGAAGACAATGAATATTTGGTGTATTCTCAAGTGTGTTGCAATGTTGATACTTTTCCAGAAATCCCTCTAGAGAAATCCACTGAGCAACACATACCAAGTGATCCCATTGAGTATGTCCAAAAGGTTTCCTTGATTAAAGATAATATTGAAGATCCTCTTCATGATACCATAACAGAAACCTGTAAAGAAACTTATGATAAGATCAATATGCTGTGTGGTGACAGTAGACCTTGTTCTCCACATATTGATGAAGGTTTGGAAAGTTTATTGCCTTGCAACATTTTATCTAAAGAAGTTTGTATTGAATACAAGGATGACATGGATAGGCAGAAGCATGATGCCATGGATGAAGAGTCCCTGACATATGACATGGATGGGAGTGATGACAATTGGAATTTCATAGATAATCCAACTTGTGAAAATATTATGGAAAATCCCATCCATGATATGTCCAACAATGGGAGTGTCTATTCAAAAATGTGTGGAAGTCCAATCTATGATACATCCATAGAGGGGAGCATGGATCTGGATGCCTGGGAAAACCTTAGTATGGAAGAGAAGCATTCATAATTTTCATGTGATCATTCAAAGTCATACCATGTAGAGCCGCACAAGGGTATCAGTAATGAGGACAATGAGAAACAGTATTGTGGAAAGTCAGATGTGATGCAGTTATTAGAAAATCAGTCTCAGCCATCTTTTTCACATATAGAGGTTCCTTATGATTTGGAGCTACTTGGGGCTTGTGCAACGAGTTATCATTTGATAAACCCCGGTGATGAGTATGATGATGTAGTCAGTCTACCCCATCATTCTAATTGGTATATCAGTCCTATCCAGTCATGGATAGAAGTAGCCTGCATGAGCACATACAAGTTGGGGAAGAATTTTTATGACATTATTCATGCCTATGATTTCCCATCCATCCCGCCCCTTCTGGATCATCACGCAGGTTTGCATTTTCTGAATAAAGTATCCTTACTTTGGCTGGTAACCAAAGACAAGGAAATTTTCTTTTATGTTAATAAAATTCTTAGGTGGTTACATTGGATTTCTGATTACACTTAACCCTTTTTATATCATGCTTAGAGTAGGAAAATAAGCTCCTTGAAAGAGAGAATTTACTTTATGCATTTCTACTTAGCTATAATAAAACTTTGCTTCTTTTAGTTAGTTACATTTATTTTGTTTAAATAAATCAGCTTAATGGTTCATTTGGTTTTTTATAAAACTTGTGCTACTGAGGTTTTTCTTGTCAAGTTGAGATGTTTTTACAAGGTATATAAACTAGATATTCTGGTGTTCTTGTATCCTCTCCTTTCCTTAAAGACCAGATCAACCACACGTCCCACAGTTGGAGCCAGAATGTTACCACCTAAGTTGTACTTAGTGGTTTTTTATCAAGTGAGCCTGGTGAACCGAACAGGGTTGACTTTTTCAGACTTCAAAAAGACCTTTGGAAGTACTTTTGGGAAGTGCTTGTTGTATCATATCACATGTTCATACCCCATGGGGGAATTGTAATAAATGCTCTAGCATGATAGTGTCTGTAAAAGACTCGGTCTCTTAGAATTCATTTGTCAATCCGATCAGCCCAGGGTGTTTTTTCCCTTGGTTATTATTGGTTGTTGAACAAATGACTGATAATTTCTGAGTTTTTCACTCCATACCTCCAAAGTTGGGGTGGTCGGCTTGGCATTTAGGCCTATTGAGGTTATTAGAGTCTATGTGTCAATGTATAAGCATGCTATACATATTTTTTGAGTCATATGAACATTTCTAAGTCCCCCTAGGTGTTTTTCAATTTTTCAATTTTTTAGTTTTTTCAGTGTTTTTTATTAAATTTTAATTTTTCCAAAACTTAGGCTATTTTTTAATAGTTTAATTGGAAAAATTGAT
Source organism: Pseudotsuga menziesii (assembly GCA_001517045.1). Classification (NCBI taxonomy): domain Eukaryota; kingdom Viridiplantae; phylum Streptophyta; class Pinopsida; order Pinales; family Pinaceae; genus Pseudotsuga; species Pseudotsuga menziesii. The sequence goes on along the minus strand of LPNX010522732.1, from coordinate 134,070 downwards.
TTTGTAATAAAAGTGGGCCGAATAATTGGTTTCAGTCATGTAGGTTCTCATTTTCAAGATAAGAGCACCCTGTAAACCCATGGACCCACTATTTCCTAAGTTTTGAGTGATCTTCCATCACTCAGGTCAGAAATCCCCAAAAATCAATTATTGATTATTTTAATTAATAAATTGATGAATAATGGAGCAAATCCAAAATCAATAAATTAGTGGATTCTCAGCCGATTTGATTCAAATCACTCAGATCTGAAGCAGATTGACTAGATCTGACAAATCCTTGACTGAAGGAGGGGATCAAATCAGATCCATAGTTGATCTTGAGCATCCTTTATGGGGAATTTCACCCTCCCTCTCTCCTCCACACGTTTTTGGCTCATCTGGATGAGTTTTGGTGGATTCTTCAGTCAACGGGTTGAGGTGTCAGTCAGATCATCCCCCCGATTGACAGTTGCACTCAGTGAGACTCAGATCTGGCTCAACTAGACATAGATCAGGCATTGATGGACTCTCCTTCAGCTGATTTGATGTGTCTCCTTGGGATTTGCGCCCCCCCTGGGATGGATGTCCTCTATTTTGTATATATCCAGGCACAGCCTCCTATTCCAAGCTAGTTAGAACTGGGATTGATGTGTTGCTGTTATTGCAACTCTGTAATTCTTCATTTGAAATAAAGAAAAGCTTTGGAGGCAATACGGTGTGGTGACATTGCATTTGTGGATGATTATTGCCATTGTTTTACTGAGGTAACCTGTATCTGTGGTCATTTTTTGCTAATTTCTTGTAGATCTGTGGTTAAGATTGGTAATTAGATTATTACAATCTTGATAGGAAAGGTGTTGTTCAATAAGTTTATTGGCTGTCACTCTCCTTGGATGCATGTTTAGAGATCTATATTTATCATGTCCTATAAGCTTATATGCATGTTATCTTGAATCTCTTTGTATGTACTAATCGGATCTCACAAGTTTCTTGGCAAGTTCTTTGATTTTAGCTGAGTTGCAGGTTCATACTTTGGAGAGGATGCTGATATAGTTTGATTCGTCATTCTCCTCAAAACATTTCAAAGGCATAGTCCCTTGACATTCCACCTGAAAGCTCTACTACGGATCTTCAAGGAAACCAGCACTTTTCTCCTCTTCTTCCTCCCTCAAAATCAACACTTTACCCGGTTACTTGGTTCAGTTCATAGCTGTGATTTCATTTGGATCTGTTTCATCAAAGTAAAACTATACATAGATATGATATTTCATAGCTCATAACCTATATCTTGCACTTAAAAAGGTTTCATAAGAATTCTAGATCTAGCTGTAGGGAAATCGTCTTTTTTGCATAAAAATTTAAAGGAAACTTGTAGATTGCATGCATTAGATTTACTTTCGCTGTTATAAAATTCAATATTATGCAATATCAGTGCATTTTTTTTGGCTGCACAAACAGCAAGCCAATATCCCAAGGAAAGCTTGCTTTCTTTGGTTCCTTTTCTGCATGTTTAGCTAGTTTTAACTTCATTTTTTGTGAGATAAGGTAGGCTGATCCAAAGGTACTATTAAAGTGATTTTGGGAATTTTTTATTCTAATATTATCACTATATTTTAGCAGGTCTGACAGAAGGGAAAGGAAGCTACTGTCTGAAGTGGCCTCGGGAGCACTCAAATCCCCCCAGGGGTCTCCTTTTTCACTAAAAACTCAAGACTTTTCCAAAGTTGTAAAATATTGGTTTCAGCCTGTATAAGGACCAAGAAGTTTCTAATAATTTCAGTTCACTGATTCTGTAACCAATAATAAATAAAATTATCTTTGGAATAGGCTCTTTCGAGCCCATTCCCCATCCCCCCTGTGGGGATTTGTGTCGGTGCCTTTTTCGTCGATTTCGGTTTATTTATTTTTTACTAGAATTGATCTAATTTACAAGGTAGTATACTTGATTTTGTTATTAATTCCATATGCCATATCTTACATTTCAAATTAATCGTAATACTTACCCCACGATTTCCCGATTGACCCGAAAGGGGAAAGATATTCGTGGTAGGATTAATTAAGAAACTAGAACTGTGTATCTGTTTGCTTTTTTCTATCATTTTTTTATCAGCAAATTTAAAATCAACCCCTCCTTGATTCCCCAATTGAGATCCACTTGGATCAAAATAGGTTCTTGGAGGCTTTTCTTTTAAACAAGAACATCCAGTTTAAAACTTACTAAAATTGACAAGACTCCAGTGTGTATGCTCTGCACTTGGCTGCGGTTCATCCGATCAGTCAAGCTGTATCAAAAGCACTTGGGTGAATAGTATAATTAGGACTCACTCTCCCCAATTGACAAACCATCATGCGAAAATCCAACACCTAGATCAAACCTCTACGGTGGCAAAATACCCAAAGGAAGCGGGAACTTCTGAAAAGTGACCTCAGGGCGCCAATCTCTATCACACCCTAATGGGTGTGTTACGAACAATAGCCCTAGAGACTCCATTTCATCCTGCATATTCCTTGTGGGTAGCCGTAAATATTTAGTTTTGGACATACTCCAAGTACTCTTGGGTATATCTGGAGTCCCCCTTTGCCTAATTTAATCAACTCATACTTCACATTTAACTTAAAACATACCAAGATGAAATCGTAAAACATTCACTCCAAGCACATGTAAGCACATCGATCTTATTGATTTGACTCCATTTTAAGGCACTGGTCTTTTTTGCTTCATATATACATTGTGTATCAGCTTTGTGCTCTCGTGTGTTTATTTTCGTATCTCGTCATCTTTAATTGTCTATAGTTAAAATATTCAAACTCCGAAGTAACTGATTCAGTTTAACATCATCACACTAATAAATCATCCTTAGTAACTTAATAGGGTCTACCCCCGTTGGCTTCGTTAGGAGTTGAGCCTAAACGGAGGAGTCAAGAACAAGGTGACAGCCTTGACTCGAGACTTGCCCCCAAGGACACACTGAGTGGCTTGAAGATTTCTGCCACGTGACCCGGGTGTATGAAAGGTGGAAACACACCCCTTGACTACAATCTTTTGCTAGGATAGAATTGGATGTATATTATGCAAGCCATAGCCTCTTCTCTCTTTTGAGTGGTATGCTTTCCATTTAATGGGAATATCGTTACAATTGATTAGACATCATTCCGTAATCCAAGTGTTAGTGCATCATCGGGAACTTCTATCCTGATTATCGATCATTCTTAGCCAACAATTGGGAGTGTGGGTGTGGGTATGTATCCATCTCCTATGGGAACATTTAGCTGTCCTATGCCCGTTCTTATGATCGGATCTAGTTTTGGTGGGGCTTCATCCTTGTTGAATTCAGTGTCTTTTCGCACTTCCCATATGGAAGATCCTTGGATTCTTCCTTCACTGAGTCCTTTGATTGGACCAGTCGAAACGGATGCGTTGTTTCCTACAACGATGGTAGCATATTAAGAAAAACTTGATCAATTTGTAGAGCCTAGTCCTTCCTCTTCACGGATGGAGGAGGAGGACTCGCATGTGTTTCCTGCATGGGCAGTTGAGTCCTCTCATGCACACGATTTCCTTGACAATGGTTTTCCATCAGATGAAGCCATTATTGAGGCGATGTCTAGGGTTGAGCCACGTTGGGAAGAATTACATCATCGATCATATTTTCTTCTTAAACTCGATCGTATGGAGTGTGATGAATTTAGGGAGATTCTTAGTGAGAAGATTGGTAGTCCCATGGTTCCATTGAGCTCTCTTGGTCAGATGGATGATGGGAACATGGAAAATTTATCACCTACTATTCCTATCAATATTTCTTCTGATCCTGGAAAAGTTACGAACATCTACATTAGGGAGAGTTATTCCCCTGATGAGATCGAGGAGTATATCGAGCTATTTAAAGAGTTTCATGATATCTTTGCTTGGTCATATGAGGAAATGCCAGGTATCGACCCTCATATTGCTGAACATGAGATTAAGACTTATCTGGATGCGAAGTTGGTTCGACAACGTTTTCGTGTGTTGAATCCTAGAAAAGCACCCACCATTAAGGATAAGATAGAGAAACTGTTGAAAGACGGTTTTATCAATCCCGTTCCCCTGACGAAGTGGGTTTCGAATCCTGTTCCAGTTGATAAGAAGCAGGGAGTGATCCATATATGCACTGATTTTTGTGATTTAAATCATGCTTGTCCTAAGGATAATTTTCCCACACCATTTATTGATCAGATTTTGGATGAGTGTGTAGGAAGCGAGGTATTCTCCTTCATGGATGGTTGTTACGGAGAGAAATTCCTATGGCTTGGGGTACCACAACAGACAGCTAGACTCCAGAAATCCTTTCCCAATATGCAATAGAAATAAAAACATCTAACACTAAAGGATCGAACCTCGTACCTTATTCCGGACGGTTGAAGTAGATCCCCGTTGAGCTTTCCAATCTTCAGATTGAATTGTTATAGCATGTCCTCAACAACAAGTAAACAATACAAGCATACTATATTTCATGGTGTTAGATATATTCTAGCATATATAGTCAATAATGTAAAAGCATTTGACATATTCCAATGGATACAATATTCATTCAAATACACATTACTGGACAGGGAAATATATTTCTATTAATATGAATCAGAGATTACAAGTGACAACCTCTGACGGCACGTCTGCGAACCGGAGAAACTGAATCCCCCACTTGGGCCTCCACCACCTCAATCCTCCATCACTTCGATAGCAAGCTTACTAGAAAAAGGAAAGCTTGGGAAGAACACAACAGTGCTCCAAGGGACAAAGGGATGCAGACTCAAGCATAAGTTCTGGCAACAATGGACTATAGTTTTGGTACTCTCAATTCTCTCTTATGCTTTCAATGTCTCAAGTATTATATAAATTTTCGAAGTGATACTGAAAGGTCGAATCCGTGCTATCTCAAGGAATATGGAAGGCTAGGAGTCATATGAGTCGGATCCAAGTCAAGGAACGCTCCAAAGGATTTTGGATTATGTACACATCCCGATGTAGGCGACTATAGAGTGAATATCCGCATATTTATGCGGTTATCAGGGAAAATGCCGCGTATATCATTTTTCTAATGTTTTTAGGGATGGTTAATGATACATCAAAAGACAAAAAGTGGTCCATAGGGGCCAATGAGTCTGCAGCGGGACAGGGGAAGGCCATACAATGTGTGATTCACCTAGTGTGGTAAAATCCGCTATAATAGATGCCACCTAATGTATGAGATCAGAGGGGTTATACGATGGCCGAAATACATTATAAGTCCATCCCAGAAGTGAAGTGATGAAGGTACCCAAATGGAAGACCATCCACCCAATCAGCATAATACCATAATACAACTCTGCATATAACTGCGAATACATATAGCAGTCCTGAATACATAAGAGTACAATGGCCATGAATAGGCATGAAACATGATAACACATATGTGGTCATCGCCACGTACAATATACATAGATCAGAATCTCCATGATGAAGATATACAAAGGACCATGATCTCCACATAGGCTGAAGATATATAATAGATCAAGATCTCCATAGTGGCTGGAAATGTCTAACATATACTGGAACAAATCACGAGAGCTGAAATCTCATGAACACTGGCACGATCAAGGAGGTAGCATATAGTGGATGCCACCAATCTGGAAGGTCTTCTACACACACCACTACGAGTACATGTCCTACTATGCGAATAGAGGTGTCGAGGTCGAACATAGTAGTCCATCGTCTGATTACCGGTCATTGATGTATACCGTTAACAGACGCGAGATCACCCACCAATAATGAAAATGGGAATCAAGGTGCTAGAGTGCAAACTAACAAGTGTGAATAAATGTGTTGAGGTCAAACACTTGAGAGAATCCATCGATCAGGGGACATTGATGTATTCCCAAAACTATCGATGGCGAGAGAACTTGCCACTGATGACTGTAAGTCTCAAGGCACTCAAAATGACTCTAGATTCCAATCCCAGAATAAATTATCTGAAGTCGATGGGATGAAATCCGCTGGAAGGAGGGCATGAGGGCATCCCCCATCATCCAAGAAGAGGTACTCAGCAAAGCTGTATAATGTGGAAGGAATCAATCATAAGGTGCACGAACCAGTAAATGTACCGGGAATGGCCGACATGCAAAGTCAAGATAACTGAGGAATGGCCGACTCAGGTTTCAACTTCCTTCGAACAAGAGCATAAAGGTGTATGGTGACTAAATGAAGGCAGCATAGACTCGATATACAAACTAGGACATCTCTATGACGTAGGAGGCATCAATAGAGGCTCCATAGGGACTGGAAGCTTAACCAGTTGGTGGAGATAAAACTCAGATAATGAGTACAGCTCCTAAGTCAAACTATAACCCAACCAATGGATGTGATATACAGTGCTCTGTTCGAAGGCGACATGACTCGAAAGCTGCCAAAGATAATATCTTTTCTTGTTCGGCTTTTTGGTTTTTTTATTTTTTTGGTCTTTTTCAGTTATTTGAAAAGCTTGAAAAAAGAATAAACTAGCTTTATAGTTACAAACTAGGAGGAGACGCATGTCATTTAGGGAAAACAAACTAGTTCCAAGCAGTGGAACATACCTATGCTCAATGCAAGGATACATGTGTAGGATACCGACACTCGGGGGAAAATCCCCTCCCGGTAAAAAGGGAATCAAGCTACGAATGATATAAATAAAGGCTCTGCATGGCTATACATGAGACAAGCTCGGGCTATATGGATGAAACGCAATGTCAGGGGAGCTAGCATAAAGCTCAATAAGATAGGAAAAGCTCATGATAATGCATCCACAACTTGATACAAGGGGAGTTCGGGGGGTCATGGCCAGCATAAGATCAAGAGGAGTATGAGGCTCTTGCTAAATGTCATGGCAATACTATACAACGAACTCCCACACCCTAAAGGAGAAACATCGGCATGGGCACCAAATGCAAATAAGGTGCTAACTAGGGTACCCATGTAAGGTGAGGCTCTACCACTCATATCATGCCACTTCTATAGCAGCAAGAAGGTTCCGTGACATAATAGAGTGGGTTCGTACCTAAGGATATAGTGACATGGTCATAAGGTCATGTAAAATGCAAATGGTGGTGAACCTAACCTATATGCCAGTGTAGATGTTATACCTGAGATCAGTACAAACGGGTCAATCCAAAGGCTGAAGCGGCGCTGAAAATAGTCTTCTACATCACAGATTAGGTCAGAAACTGTCCAAAATGGTTAGAAATGGTCAAAACTATAGGAAAGGGGGTAAAAATTTTCAAATATTTGAAAAAATTTCTATAAATAGTAAAAAATATAAATCATTTGAAACTTTTACCCATTGGAGCTCTGATTTTCAACTGCAAATTCCAGGAGATCCAGCTGGCGGAATTCACAACCGATTCTTCCAGGTATTTACGCATGTTCTCTGCTTGCATTTCAATACAATTTTTATAATTTTTCATGGTCAAATGAACTTTTAAAGGACAAACTTACATGAGCGCTGCAGCCCACGCGGGTATCGAGACTTTTTCCGCGTATAGGGCTGGCTATACGTGGAAAAGGGGTTGGAAACCACGTACATACGTGGCTGTTTGCAAAATAGCCACGTATGAAACCGCGCACTAAGATTTTCATGAATCTAATGGACATTTTGGTCACTTTCTCATGCAGGATGGTGCTAGAGTGGCGAGAACGCGAGCACGGTGATGTAGAGGAAGCAGTAAGGGCTGACAGAATGGCTCAAGAAGCTCTAAGAAGATGCGGACTCTACAAGTTTTGGTGCCTAGGTGGCTTGAGGGCCAAACCAGGACTACTACAGATTCTTGTAGACTATTGGGATCTGGACTCAGAGTCCTTCCAGCTAGATGGCATGTCCCTCACCATTGAGGTGGAGGATATCTACTTTATCACAGGTCTATCATGGCGAGGTGAGATGGTGAACCTTGGTGCCCGAGGAGGGCCAGGTCATGGGTTGACTATCGACGAGTACATAGCTGTGTACTGCTACCCAGAGATGGAGAAGGTGGGGAGTCAAGTTCGCACCAACGTTATATAGGTGCTGGGCCTAAAGGCCATACTACTAACGCTGGGCAGGATAGCAGGCTTAGCATCACTCCATCAGGCCTCTCGGCCACTGATGTTCTATGCGGTGGAGTGCATGACACTGACCATCTATGACTGGAGCACTTCACTACTAAGCAACATGAAACATCAGCTCAGCGAGTGCAAGGCAGGTAGGATACGGAACTTCAGGTTCAGCAGTATCTTGAGCACGTTTTTCTTCGAGCGTGTTCCAGGATTGAGCCCTAGAGTGGATGTTCCTCTCCACGGGGTTCGAGATCCGGCCCAATGACGTTGGGCAGACGCGATGCGCAGACCGGGGGGTGGTAGGGTGGCCAAGCCTTATCCAGCAGACTTTTTTCCATGGTGGCAACGACAGATTGTTGCCATAGAGGACTACCCTTATGCAGGGATAGACCTCCGGGGAGACCCGGACATGCCATTACCACCAGGATCAGCATATGGAGACATAGGTAATGAATCTCGACCCTTACTCTTTTTAAAAAATTTTAGGTATTTAATTTTTTTGTGTTTTCTTGATTATATGGAATCACAAAGAGATGTTTTTGGGTGACAATACATAATGACATCTACCATTCATGTGCATATGTGGGACCAAGGTGACCAGATGGCTTCCCACGTCATAGATGGAGGGGAAGAGGAGATGATATCACCGGTGTGGATGGGGAGCGAACGCTCCAAAGCATCCATACCAACTTCATGTGACTGACTCACAGGATTCCCATGGCGCAAGTCAAGGACTTTCCTGAGGCTATGCAGAGACAGGTGGTGGGTGTACCACGTGCATGGGTGCGTTTATTCTAGCGGCTAGCTAGAGCCGTGGTGACATATCATGATCACAACCCTCATCCACCTCCACAGGACTAGACACCTGGGAGTGTATCTATTTTGTACTACCGTGTATATGATGGTGGCTTTCAAAGCCCCAATTTTGTATTATGACACTATGTATTACCACATTTTTGATGTATATAAAAAAGTTTTATGGTGATCGGTTTATTTATTTACATGTGTAAAAATTGTGTTTATGATTAATTTATAATGAATGGAACAAATGCCAATCTAACACATAGTTAGCATATGAGTTAGCAATTTGATTATAATTTCTTGGAATGTGTATATATGTTATGTTCTCAAACTACCGTTCTAACAATCTCACACGTAAGAATCTCCTCAATAACGTTGGATCTCTAACATGGTACAAACCATTGAGCTGTGACACTACTAACTCTGAATCAAGAAGTACCTCAAGAGAGAGAACACCATGCGAAATGGCATCCTGTAGAAGCTCGATAATGGCACTATATTCAGCAACATTGTTGGAATATGGACGTAGACATACACCTCCTGAAGACAGTACATGACCCATAGGAGTATAAATCACCCAAGCAGCTGAGGCTGAGTGTTGAGTGTGATGGCTTGCACCATCATCCTATGTAGGTGGAATATTCCATTGACATCTGCCACAAGAAATGGGAACTAATCACAAAACCGATCACAATAAACAAGACCTAACTATGCAAAAAAACTGTACAATAATATACAACAAACATCCTTGGCTAAAGATCATGCATAGTATTTTTTGAGATAGAGCCCATTTCTAGGCTCCGCCAAGACTGTCCCTTCGTAATCCACTAACTCGTAGGAACCCTTCTCTAACACACGCTTGACCACATAAGGACCATGCCACATGGGATTGAACTTCCCTGCCCCCAAGGGTTCTTTCGATTGATCCCACAAAAGGACCAAGTCTCCCTCACTAAACACTCTTGGACGGACAGACTTATCGTATTGGGCCTTCACGTGACGCTTATTAACCTCTAGAGTCACCAAGGAATCTCTACGCTGCTCATCGAGTTGCTCAAGGTGAACCAAACGCTCCTCCAAAGGTGAAGTGTCTGGTAAGAGTTCCACGACTAATTTCAACAAAGGAATCTCGCATTCAACCGGCAATATCGACTCCACTCCATGAACAAGCTGATATGGAGAAAAACTAGTGGCAGTCTTTACCGCGGTTCGATATGCCCACAAAGCAGGGTACAACATAATATGCCAATTCGTCTTGCTTTGTGCGATGGTTCGTTGGAGAATGGACTTAAGTGATTTATTCACTGCTTCAACCTGTCCATTCGCTTGAGGATAGTAAGAAGAGGAGTGCTCTTGCTTATACCCTAACTTGGATGCCAACTCTTCCATCATACGGTTCTGAAAGTGCAAGCCATGGTCAGTGACAAGCTCTCTCGGAATCCCGAACCTAGAGATGATTTGGTTGAATATGAAGTGAGCGGCTGTCTCACCCTCGGATTTTACTGTAGGCATTGCCTCAGCCCATTTCGTGAAGTAATCAACATCCACTATAATATGATGGTTCCCCCCAACCGAAGCTGGGTTGCAATCCATAAAATCGAGCCCCCACTTGGTGAAGGGACCAGTGGTGATAATAGGGTGTAACAGGGCAGGCTTCGAGCGCATATTACGTGCGAACACCTAGCAAAGGTGGCACCTCTTGACCGCTTCAATGCAATCCTTGAAGATCGACGGCTAGAAATAACCTGCTCTCAAAATATTTTGATCTGTAGAAAGCCCAGATAAATGACCACCACACGCCCCTCTGTGGCAATCATTAAGCACTACCTCAGCCTCCTCATGAGTTAAACAACGTCGTAAAAGGAAATCTACTCCACGGCGGTACAAAGTATTGTCCACTATGAGGTAGTTCTTGGAAACATGACGTAATCGACGTCGCTCATCTCGCGAGAGGTGAGTAGGGGTCCTCTGTGTTTACAAATATACTATGATATCACTGTACCATGGGTCAGCCGTTGAGATCAAGAAAATGTGTTCATCAACGAACGTATCTTCACATACCAACTCCTCAGCCTCGCTCGGAAAATCCGATATGAGCTCTGCAAAGATTAAAGATTTCTTCGATTTTTCCGAAACAAATTCGAGATCAAACTCTTGCAGGATGACAATCCATTTATTATACTTTCCCCCAATCATCCTACATGTGAGGACGAATTGAAATGGATTGACATGGGCAATGACCAAGGTTTGGCGAAGGAGAATATAATGTCTCAAACGCTGCATCGCATGTACGGTAGCTAAGGCAATCTTCTCGACATGAGAATACCGAATCTCTGCATTAATAAGGTTTCGGCTCAGATTAATATATGACATGCTCCTGGAGATCCTCACCCTCCTGAACCAAAACCATCCCAATCGTCTCTAAAGATGCGACCACATATAATAGGAAATCACAGCTATAATCCGGAGGACTAATCACCGGGGCCGATGCTAGGGCTCGCTTAAGTGCATCGAAGGACTCCTGGGCTCGCTCATCCCATTCAAAGGGAGTATCCTTCTTCAAGAGACGCATGAAACCTCTAGTCAAATTGGCAAAATTGACAAAAAATCTTCTTAGGAAGTTTTCCATGCCTTGCAAACACTGAAGATGACGAATATTTCACGGGGGAGACAACTGAAGTATTGCCTCCACCTTCAAAGGGTCGACTCTTATACCCTCTTTCGAAACAATAAATCCTAACAAACGACCTGTTTTCATGCAAAAGATGCACTTATGAGGGTTTAATCTAACAGCATAGTGCTGGCATCTTTCGAACACCAATCTCAAGTGATAAGAATGACACATCCTCATGCGAGAATGAGCAGTGAGGTCATCCAAAAATACTTCAATAATGGACTTGAGATCGTGGAAAATCAAGGTCATTTCCCGCTGAAACGTAGCTCCGGTGTTTTTAAGTCCGAAAGGCATTTTCCGATACGCAAATGTTCCCGAAGGACAAATAAATGCGGTCTTATGTTGGTCCTCGGGTTCAATTTGAATCTGATTATACCCGGAAAAGCCGTCCATAAAGGAGAACACCTCGCTACCCGCACACTCATCCAAAATCTGATCTATAAACAGTGTGGGGAAGTTATCCTTAGGACAGGCACGATTTAAATCACGGAAATCAGTGCATATATGGATTGCTCCCTGCTTCTTATCCACCAGAATGGGGTTTGAAACCCACTTCGTCAAGGGAACGGGATAGATGAAACTAGCTTTCAATAGCTTCTCTATCTCTGCCTTTATGGCGGGTGCTTTCCTAGGATTTACCGCGCGTAAACGCTGTCGAACAGGATTAGCATTGGGGTAAGTCTTAATCTCATGTTCGACAATCCGAGGGTCAATCCATGGCATCTCATCATAAGACCAAGAAAAAATATCATGGAATTCCTTGAATAGCTCGGTATACTCTCGAATCTCATCTTGGGAACAATCCACCCCAATGTAGACATTCTCAATTGTACCAGGATTGCGAGAAATGTTGATAGGCATAGTTGACGATATGTTTTCCATGTTTCCATCAGCCATCTGACCAGGAGAGATTAATGGAACCATGGTTCTACCAAATTTCTGACTAAGAATCTCCCTATAATCCTCATGCTCCAAAAGGTCAAGCTCTGGAAGGAAATATGATCTATGATGAAGTTCCTCCCATGGTGGCTCAACTCTCGACATAGCCTCAATAATCGCTTCATCTGAAGGGAAAACCGTATCAAGGTAATCGTGGGCATGAGAAGACTATACTGCCCATGCCAGCAGCACATAGGGGTCTTCCTCCTCCGTCCGCGAAGAGGAAGAACAAGGCTCTGCAGCAGACTGGAGATTAGCTTGGTAAGCTATCATGACTGCAGGCAACGGCACGCTCATCTCAATGGGCTCACTCGAAGGACTCGGTGAAGGAAGAATCCAAGGATCTCCCATATGAATTGTGTGAAAAGGCACTGATCTCGTAGACGTCAAAGCACCATCGAAACTAGATCCTATCATGAGGACGAGCGCAGGACAACTAAAGGTTCCCATGAGGGACGGATACATGCCTACACCCACACTCCCAGTTGCTGGCTGGGAATGTTCAACTTTTGGAACCGAAGCTTCCGAAGATGCACTAACAGGCAGATTCTTGAATGCCATTTGATCAATCGTTACAATCTTCCCATTATGAGGAAAGCATACAACGTGAAATATGAAAGACGCAATGACTTGCATACTATACATCCAGTTCCTTCCCAGTAAGAGATTGTAGTCAAGGGGCGCATCAACCACCTCGACCTCTATTGCAATAGTCTTCCCTCCCAAATGGAATTTAAGAGAAGGAAGGATACCATGCGACCTAAATGATCTCCCATCAAAAGCAGTTAACATGGTCGTAGATTTTGACAACTCGGGAGAACCAAGACCCTTCCAACAAGACAAAGACATCACAGAAGCAGCAACGCCCTCGTCAATCATAGTGCGCTTGACAATCATATTAAGACATTATACATGCACCAAAAGGGACACATAGTAGGGCAAGAGAGGCTGATGTTCTGCAGTTTCAAATTTGATCACTGAGGAAGAATCATCACCATTCACACCAAGAGAAGAAAGCAAAGCCCTCCTTTGCGACGGACAACTCTGAAGCACTTCCAATGCAGACATCGCACAAGGAGTATGACCCAAATCCTCCACAACTGAATAATTTTGGGTGGCTCGGGCATTTGGATTATGCCCCGAACGCTTAAGTACCCCCTTAGGAATGCGAGGTGCAGCCTCAGGTTTATCCACATGTTTCTCAATGCGCAAAGGAGTTCCTGGTGGATCAGGTTCTTTGCTTGGGTTGGGTTGTGATGAAGTATAATCTTTTGCACGCGTCACAACTTTTGCGGCACGGACCATATTAATGCACCCATGACCATTAGTTTCAGGTGGATCTTCATCACTAGATTGATCATGGGACTTCGAGTTCATATTCTGGTTATGTGGTAAAGGGTTCGTTAACACAGCTGGTCCCTGTGCTATGAACTTCGAAGCTTCATCCATCCTAGGGCACAAGTAAGTGAGGTGATCATCCTTACATAGCTTGCAAGGAAACTTAACCTTACGTTTATTCTGCTTGTCCCCCCCAGCATTTTTATTGTTCTTGTCATTATTGTTGGCATTCTCATTCTTATTTCCACCCTTTTTATTATTATTTTTACCCTTTTTTCTATTCCATCCGGGTTGCTGGTTACCCTTCTGGTCGGACGATTGCACAGCAAGTACATTCGCCGGTTGGGCAGGATGAGACGAAGTCGTAGCTTCTCCCAAAGCAGATTGGTTGATTGACAACTGAGCAACTTGTTTCACAACCGAACATGCAGGTTTCTTACTTGCACTACCCACAATGCCATCGTCATGTGGTCCAGGTTTGACCTTGGGATCGTAACTAGAACGAGGAGCGTTGGGTATAATCTCATATAACAAACCAGAATGAGCATAGATCAAGTCTAGTTCTTGCACCCTAAAGATTGCTTGTTCCTCATTCTACACTCTGGATGTGGAAACATCCTTCACGATATATGGCAATAAATATTTGAGGAACCACTCAAGGAGGAACTCCGGCGGTATAAAGACTTTAATTAATCTCTTCCGTCTACGCCACTCCTGAATATGATTAGAAATATGGGTGGCTTTATCTTTCCGAAATGTCAACAAGAGTTCAGTACCAACATCATAGCACACTGGTAGCTGGAAGTGATTAAGGAAAGTCATTGCAAGGTCATCAAACAAAGTAAAGGCACCCCTAGGTAACTCTATATACCATTTCACCGCAAGCCCTGTAAGGGTGCGTTGAAATAGTCTCAAACGGACTAAGTCCTGATGCAATGAATTGGAAGAGCACCATAGGTGGAATGTCATAACGTGTTCACTCGGATCCTCTCCTGGTTTGCCTTCGAACTTAGGGATGTCCGAAGGAAGCTTGGTAGGGACAGCCGGCCAAGCTGGGTCATGAGCCATAGGGTCATTCGTAAGTCTCGATAAGTCAAGTAAACTGAGTGTCGCGAGGAAAGGGAGCCTAGGATGATGAGGTCTATGGACCGCTCCCTGGTTCATATAGGATTGATTACCACCATGACCTTGGCCATAGTGACCTCCTCCTGTATGACCCGTATAGGGTGGCGTGGAAGTAGCATAATGAGGTGGACCTTGACTAGTAGGAGCTACAAAGCCATAGTTAGGAGAATAACCAGGTTGTGAATACCCGCCTCCATAAGGTGGAGAGACCTGTCCATACTGCGTCCCATAGTAGGGTCCATAGGTCATCGCTTGCAATGCCCCATGGGACACTCCATAGGTAGGAAGATATGTTCCGGAAGTAGGAATATACATACTGGAAGTAGGGATATATGTCATGGAAGTATCAATCTAACCTCTATAAACATGAACATAACCTCCCGAAACCACGGGTGGTATGTAGGCTTGAGACACAATTGGTCTAGTAACCACAGTACGGATCTGACTCGTAGCTACGTGCCGACTCGATGGACCACGTGAGTAAGGTGGAGGGTTTACATTTGAAGAACTCGGAAGTGAGGACGAAGGAATCTCTATAAGAAGAAATGTACTAGTTCCTATCGTCATTTTTCTGGAACCTGGTATCCCTATCGGATCACTAACTCTAGACCTAGGAGGTATATAAGATGGAGCTTCCACTACTGGGATGGAAGGTGCAATGTGACTAGTACTCCCAAACCTCTCCGCAAGGTAAGGCATGGGATTGCCCCCAGGCAAAGTGCTAGGCTCATAGTCGGATTCAACATGAAATGTCAAATCGTGCATAGGAAAACCAGTCGTAACATAACTACCGTAGCTAGTGCTAGGAGGGTCAAAGTGAGTCTTGGCATCATCTGGCATTCCATACTGGTAACGAGTCAATGGGGAATCTGCCCTAGTGTGAGTAGGTCTATCATGAAAAGATCCTATTTGGGAAATCATAGGACCAATCTCAGCTAGGTTAGGTGAGGGATCGTATGTAGGAGTAAGTTCCCCATCGTCAATACGAATAGGAGGAGGTGGCTCAGGAATAGTCTCTGAATGATCCTCCATGGTGTGTGAATCAATGTGTGACATAGTCCGCTTGGAAAACCTAGGCCCTTCTCCCAAAGGAGGAGGAGAAGTGGAAGGTGGAATTCCTGTTAACTGACGAGAACGGCACGGAACCGCACCCGACTCCACAATGACTCAACAAAAAAGCAAAGACTCTCTATTTACGTCAACCCTAGGCCAACTAGCGTGCACAGAGCAATCACTATAAAATCTAAAGCCAAAAGCAGGCAAACAAGGGCTAGATAAGTGAGCTCGCGAATGTGGCCGGTATGTCTCGCCTAGTAGAGGCTTGAGAGGCCCTTGTCACCACAAGCGGAGGTTCGAAACCAATTATTGTGGCCCTCAGCTTCAATGCGTAAAGCGACTATGGTGTTCGACCCCAACCTGGCTAGGACACATGCAGAATAACCTCTACATGTACCCCCTCGATATCCTAGGTAAGGTCACTAAGGTCACCTCAATATAATCAATGCTCAGGCGGACAGTCGCAGGCGGGATTGACCGTATGGGCAAGGTAGAAAAGCCCGAAACTCCCGAAAGAGCCCCCAAATATGAATACAATCCTGGCTATATTGCTGGTGCTACACAGTTACCAACCAGGGATTATCCCGATCAACAACCGCTCACACTACCTAGTGCTTGACTCCCTTTTGAGAGGATCTTCCTGAGAATGTTGGTTATATAAAGGATTTCACACACTCCCTGGAAAGACACCTAGTTGTTGTTGTTTAGTGATCTTGGAGAATTAACTTTCAATGAACTATTCCAAGATCCTAAAACCTAAGCTTGTTGGTGCACCCTAGAAAAGAAAAGAGTGTAATTCATTTTAATTAGTGTTGATTTTAGTTTGTCTTTATTACTCAAAAATAGGATATGGTCGTGCAACTAATGGTGTTATGACGCAACAAGAAGTAAAATGCACACCTAACAATCAATGCAAATGCATTGTGTCCATGAAAACAGGGTATGTGTACTACGTGAATGCACAATTTATTCTTCAAATGCTGAATGCAAATTTTCCTATATGAAGTCCTAACTATTACTCCAAAGCAAATCTAGATCTAATGCAATTACAATGCAAAGTGCAAAATGTAATGCATGATGATAAGCAAATGTTTTTGGATTTTTTGAAAATAAAGAGATACAAAAAAGCAAAAGAATGATTTTAAACACCCCAGACTCTGCAAGCACACCTAAACAGCATTCCAGCAAAGCACTAAGGTAAAAGGACTCTAATGCACTAATCTCAAACAAAAAATCAAAGATGCCATGACAAGAACTTTCCTAAAAGAAAAAATTTAGGCTAAAAAAAACGTTTTTGGTCAGAAACAGAGGTATTAACAGACTCAGGCAGTGCCAAAGGAGACTCAGCAACTAACAGAATTCACTCAGCAATCCAATATCTTCCACAAAAGGGTAAAAACCAGGGTATACGCGACTGTGCGCAGTGAACCCGCGTGTATACGTGACAATCCTAGGGGAAACCGCGTGTATACGTGACTGTAAGTGACAAACCCGCGTATATGAAGAAAAAGATGCACAAATTCAAGGAAAATAGACAGGATGAGACTAAATTCACACCAATCAGGCTCTACTAGGCATACATTCCCCCATACCCGACACAGAAACAAGAGAGAGAGAGAAATTCAAATACATTGAATGACAAGAAATCTACCCCCAAAGGAGAATTACTAGGAACTCCCCAGCGGAGTCGCAAATTCTGTTACGGAGAGAAATTCCTATGGCTTGGGGTACCACAACAAATAGCTAGACTCCAAAAATCAATCTTTCCCAATATGCAATAGAAATAAAAACATCTAACACTAAAGGATCAAACCTCGTACCTTATTTAGGACGGTTGAAGTAGATCCCCGTTGAGCTTTCCAATCTTCAGCTTGAATTGTTATAGCATGTCCTCAACAACAAGTAAACAATACAAGCATACTATATTTCATGGTGCTAGATCTATTCTAGTATATATAGTCAATAATGTAAAAGCATTTGACATATTCCAATGGATACAATATTCATTCAAATACACATTATTGGATAGGAAAAGATATTTCTATTAATATGAATCAGAGATTACAATTGACAACCTCTGACGGCACATCTGCGAACCGGAGAAACTGAATCCCCCACTTGGGCCTCCACCACCTCAATCCTCCATCACTCCGATAGCAAGCTTACTAGAAAAAGGCAAGCTTGGGAAGAACACAACAGTGCTCCAAGGGACAAAGGGATGCAGACTCAAGCATAAGTTCTGGAAACAATGGACTATAGTTTCGGTACTCTCAATTCTCTCTTATGCTTTCAATGTCTCAAGGGTTCATTATATAGCTTTTCAAAGTGATATTGAAAGGTCGAATCCATGCGATCTCAAGGCATATGGAAGGCTAGGAGTCATATGAGTCGGATCCAAGTCAAGGAACGCTCCAAAGGATTTTGGATTATGTACACATCCCGATGTATGCAACTATAGAGGGAATATCCGCGTATGTACACGGTTATCGAGGAAAATGCCGCATATATCATTTTTCTAATGTTTTTAGGGATGGTCAATGATACATCAAAAGACAAAAAGTGGTCCATAGGGGATAATGAGTCTGCAGCGGGACAGGGGAACGCCATACAATGTGTGATTCACCTAGTGTGGTGAAATCCGCTATAACAATGGTTTTTCCGAAAATAATTAGGTTTAGATCAAACCCAAGGATCAACATAAGACTGCATTTATTTGTCCTTGGGATACTTTTGCATATTGGAAGATGCCTTTCAGCCTTAAAAACACTAGAGCTACTTTTCAGTGGGCTATGACCTTAATTTTTCATGATCTCAAAATGATTATCGAAGTGTATTTGGATGACCTTGCTGCTCATTCTTATTTGAGAGTGTGTCATCCATACCATTTGAGATTAGTATTCGAAAGACTTTGTCATTACTAGGTTCAGTTAAATCCTCATAAGTGCATCTTTTGCATGACTATTGGTCTCTTTCTATGGTTCATCGTATCGAGGGAGGGTATAAGAGTCGATCCCTTAAAGGTTGAGGCAATACTTCAATTGTCTCCCCTACGTAATATTAGACATCTTTAGTGTTTGCAAGGCATGGCAAATTTCTTGCAGAGATTCGTAGTTAATTTTTCCAACTTGACTAAAGGATTTATGCATCTTTTAAAGAAGGACACTAATTTTTGCTGGGATGAGTCAGCCTAGGATTCATTTGATGCTCTTAAGCCAGCCTTAGCATTGGTCCCCGTGCTTAGTCCACCTGACCTGACTATAGCCGTGATTTATTGATTTATGTGGCTGCATCCATGGAGATGATTGGTATGGTTTTGGTTGAGGAGGATGAGGAGCTCCACAAGCATGTCATATATTATTTGAGCCAAAACATTATTGATGCGGAAATCTATTATTCCCATGTGGAGAAGCTTGCCTTGGACACTATTCATGCGGTTCAGATATTGAGACATTACATTCTCGTTTGCCAAACCTTGGTTGTAGCTCATATCAATGTGTTTCAGTTCATCCTAACTTGAAGGAAAATTGGGGGAAAATACAATAAATGGATTGTTATTTTGCAAGAGTTCGATCTCGAATTCATTTCGATGAAATCAAAGAAATCGTTGATCTTTACGGAGCTCATATATGATTTTCCAAGTTTGGAGGAGGAAGAGGTTTATGAGGATACGTTTGTCAATGAGCATATTTTCCTTATCTCAATTTTGGACTTGTGGTACGGGGATATCATTGTATATTTGCAAATGTTGAAGGTCCTTACTCACCTTTCATGTGATGAGTGATGACGATTACATCATGTAGCTAAGAACTACCTTATAGTGGACAACACTTTGCAATGCCATGGGGTAGATTCTGTTTTACGACGTTGTTTAACCCTTCATGAGGTTGAGGTTGTGCTGAATGATTTCCATGGAGGGGAATGTGGTGGTCATTTATCTGGGCTTTCTACAGCCCAAAAAATATTGAGAGCAAGATGTTTTTAGCCGTTGATCTTCAAGGATTGTGTTAATGCGGTCAAGAAGTGTCACCCTTTCCAGGTGTTTGCACACAATATGTGCTCACATCCAGCCCTGTTACATCCTATTGTCACCACCAGTCCCTTCACTAAGTGGGGGATTGACTTTATGGATTGAAACCTAGCTTCAGCTAGGGGGAATGATCACATTATAGTGGCTGTTGATTATTTCACGAAATGGGCAAAGGCTATGCCCACGGTTAAATCCAATGATGAGACAGCTACGCATTTCATTTTCAACCAAATTATTACTTAGTTTGACATTCTGAAAGAGCTTGTCAGTAACCATGGTAGGCACTTTCATAGTAAAATGATGGAAGAGTTTCCTTCAAAGTTAGGGTATAAGCAGGAGCATTCCTCTTCTTATTACCCTCAGGCGAATGGATAGGTTGAAGAAGTGAATAAATCACTTAAGTCCATTCTCCAATGAAGCACCGCACAAAGCAAGATGAATTGGCATATCATTTTATATCTTTCTTTGTGGGCCTACAGAACCGTAGTTAATACTACCACTGGTTTCTCTCCATATCAGCTTGTACATGGGGTGGAGTCTATCTTGTTGGTTGAATGTGAAATCCCTTCACTGAAGCTAGCTATAGAGCTTTCACCTGACACTTCCACATTGGAAGAATATTTGGTCCACTTAGAGCAACTTGATGAGCAGTGTCGAGATGCCTTAGTAGCTCTAGAAGTAAATAAGCGTCGCGTCAAGGTCTAATATGACAAGTCTGTCCATCCAAGGAAGTTTAGTGAGGGTGATTTGGTCCTTTTGTGGGATCAAGATAAAGAACGCTTGGGGGTAGGGAAGTTTAATCCCATGTGGCATGGTCCTTATGTGGTCAAATGTGTGTTAGAGAAGAGCGCCTATGAGCTAGTGGATTATGAAGGGACAGCCTTGGCGGAGCCTATAAATGGGCTCTATCTTAAAAAATACTATGCATGATCTTCAGCCAGGGCTGATTGTTATATATTATTGTACAGGTAGGTTTTCTTATGGTGATTGGGTTTGTTGATTAGCTTCCATTTCTTATGGAAGATGTTGATGGAATCTTTCGTTTACATAGGATTCGCTGATGGTGCTAGCTGTCACACTCAAAACTCAGCTTCGGCTACTTGGGTGATTTATACTCCTACGGGTCAAGTATTTTCTTCAAGAGGCGTATGTTTACGACCTTCTTCGAACAATGTTGCTAAATATAGTGTTGTTATTGAGTTGTTGCATGATGCCATTTCACATGGTGTTATTTCTCTTGAGTTACGTCTTGATTCGCAGTTAGTGGTTTCACAGCTTAATGGCTTGTATCATATTAGGGATTCGATATTATTACGAAGATTCTTACGTGTGATATTGCTAGAATGACGATTTGGGAATATAACATACATTCATGTTTCAAGAATTTTTAATCAAGTTGCTGACTCATATGCTAAATATTTGTTAGATTGGCATTTGTTTCATAAACCATAAGCATATCATAAACATACATTTTTACACACATGTAAATAAATAAAATTGATCATCATAAAAAAATTTCATTAACATCCAAAATGTGACGTCATAATACATAAGTGTCATAATACAAAATTGGGGCTTCTAAGCCACCCAAATATAATACATGGTCATACAAAAGGAAATACTCTCAGGTCTCTAATCCTGAGGAGGAGGAGGGGGGTTCTAATCGTGGTAACACACCATGGTTCTAGCTAACTATTGAAATAATCGAACCCATGCCCATGGTACACCAACCACCTGGAATTGCATGGCCTCAAGCAAGTCCTTGACTTGCACCATGGGTACCCTGTGTGTCAAGCGTACAAAGTTTTTGTGAATTATTTGGAGCGTCCACTCCATATCCACACCCATGATATCGTCTCCTCTTCCCCTCCATCTATGATGAGGGAAACCATATGGTCACTATGGGCCAACATCTGCATACACATGACAGATTGTCACTATGTGTTGTCTCACCAAAACATGTCTTTTGAGTCAATATATCAAAAAACAAAAAAAAATTGTGGGTTTGGGATTCGTTACCTATGTCACCATATGCCGCTCCTGGTCATAGAGGAATGTCCAGATCTCCACAGAAGTCTATCCCTGCATAGGGATAGTCATTGATGGCAATGATCTTCCTCTGCCACCATGGAAAGAAGTATGCTGGGTAGGCGTTAGCCACCCTACCTCCGCTTAGTCTGCACATAACATTTTCCCAATGTCGTTGGGCTATATCTCGAACTCCGTGTGGATGAATGTCCACTCTAGGGCTTAGCCCTAGTACACGCTCAAAGAAGAACGTGCTTAGTATGCTGCCGAAACCGAAGCTTCTTAGCCTTCCCATCTTGCAGTCACTGAGCTACTGCTTCATGTTGCTCAACAAGACAATGCTCCAGTCATACACTGTGGGTCTCATAGACTCCACCGCATAGAACATCAGTGGCTGAGAGGCCTAGTGGAGTGAAGCTAATCCGGCTATCCTGCCTAATGCCTATAGTATGGCCTTCAGTCCCAGTGCCTAGATCGAGTTTGTTGGGATTTGACTCCCAACCTTTTTCATGTCTGGAAAGCAGTACACCGCAATGTACTCATCGATAGTCAATCCACCTCCTGACCCACGAGATTAGAGATTTAACACCTCTCCTCGTCGGGATAATCCAATGATAAAGTATATGTCCTCAATTTCTATACTGAGCGACATCCTGTCAATGTGAAAAGACTGAGATTCTGGATCCCTGTAATCCACTAGCATCTGGAGGAGTCTTGGTTTGGCCCTTAGGCTTCAAAGACACCAAAAATTATAGAAACCACACGCACATAATTCTTACTGGGCCATTAAATCACCTTGCATGGCCACTTCTACATCACCATGTTCCCTCTTCCTCCACTCTAACACCATCCTACACAAAAAAAAGAGTTTTGATTATTATTTTCCCTTGAAAATCTCATTTGTGGCCTCTTACATGACTGTTTGCAAAATAGCCCCGTATGTATGCAGATTTGGGCGTTTTTTCCATGTATGGCCATCCCTATAAACGGAAAAAACCTTGATACCCACGTGTGTTGAAACACACAATTTAGGATGGCCTAGAAAATTAAATGGACCATGAAAACTTAAAAAAATTGCATGAAATAGGAAGAGGAGGACATGAAGAGTTTCCTGGATCAAACGGTGTCAAATTTCTCCGAACGATGCTCCTGGAATTCGTCTTGGAAGTTTTAAGCCCAAATGGGTAAAATTTTCAAATGATATGGAATTTTAAATTTTTTTACTATTTATAGAAATTTTTTGAAATCTTTTACCGACTTTCTATAGTTTTGACCGTTTTGGAGTAATTTGATGATGTAGAAGTCCCTTTTTTTTTATTTGACCATGGTTTTGACCCGTTCGTGTCGATTTCAAGTATTATGTCTAAACTAGCATATAGGTTAGGTTTCACATCTATTTGCACTTTGCATGACCTTATGACCATTTCATTATAACCTTAGGTTTGAACCCATTCTATCTTGGCACAGAACCTTCTTGTTGCTTTTAGAAGTGACATGATGTGAATGGTAGAGCTTGACCATACATGGGTACCCTAGTTAGCTCCTATTTGCATTTGGTGCCCATGCCATCATTTTTCCTTTAGGGCGAGGGAGTCCTTTGTATAGTACCGCCATGACTTTGCGCAAGAGCCTCATACTCCTTTTGATCGTTTTGTTGGCCTTTTCCCCAGGACTCCCTTATGTCAAGTTGTAATTACATTATCATGAGTTTTGCTTGCCTTATTGAGCCTTATGCTAGATTCCCTGACTTTGATTATCAGCCATATATCCTGATTTTTTCTCATGTCTAGCCACGCAGAGCCATTTTACATATCTTTTGCAGCTTGATTCCCCATTTTTACTGGGAGGGGACGTTCCCCCGAGTGTCGTTATCCTACACATATTTCCTTGCATTGAGCATAGGTATGTTCCACTACTTGGAACTATTTTGTTTTCCCCTTGACACTCGTCTCCTCCTAGTCTGTAACTATAAAACACTTTTATTCTTTTTCTAGCTTTTTAAAATATTTGAAAAAGTCCAAAAAAAATCAAAAAACCAAAAATCCGAATAGGAGAAGATGTTATATTTGGCAGCAGTCGAGTTGTGTCGCCTTTGAACATAGCACTGTATATCACGTCTGTTGGTTGGGTTAATAGTTTGACTTTAGGAGCTGTACTCGTTTCTCTGAGTTTATCTCCGCCGAATGGTTAAGCTTCCAGTCCCTATAGAGCCTCTATTGATGCCTCCTGTGTCGCATAGATGTCCCAATTTTGTATATTGATTCTATGCTACCTACATTCAGTCACCATTTACCTTTATGCTCTTGTTCGAAGGAAGTTGAAGCCTGAGTCAGCCATTCCTCAGTTTTCTTGACTTTGCATGTCGGCCATTCCCGACACTGGTACTGGTTTGTGCACATTATCATTGAGTCCTTCCACATTTTACAGATTTGCTGAGTACCTCATGTTAGATGATGGGGGATGCCTTAATGCCATCCTTCCAGCGAATTTCATCCCATCGACTTTAGATCATTTATTTTGGGATAGGAGTCTAGAGTCATTTTGAGTGCCTTGAGACTTGCAGTCATCAGTGGCAGGTTCTCTCGCCATCGACAGTTTTGGGAATATATCAATGTCCCCTAATCGATGGATTCTTTTAAGTGTTCGACCTCAACACATTTATTCACACTTGTTATATTGCACTCTAGTACCTTGATTCCCATTTTCATTATCGGTGGGTGATCTCACGTCTGTTAAAGGTATACATCAATGAACGGTAATCAGATGATGGAATACTGTGTTTGACCTCGACACCTTTATTCACGTAGTAGGACATGTACTCGTAGTGGATTGTGTAGAAGAATTTCAAGATTTGTGGCATTTCTTATATGATACCTCCTTGATTGTGCCAGTGTTAATGAGATTTCAGCTCTCGTGACTTGATTCCAGTGTATGTCATATATCTTCAGCCATTATGGAGATCTTGATCCATTGTATATATTCATCTTTCATGGATATCATGATCCTTTGTATATATTCATCATAGATATTTTTATCTATCTATATTGTATGTGGTGATGACCACACATGTCATATTTTGTATCGTTCCTATTCATGGCCATTGTACTCTTATGTATCCAGGAATGTTGTATGTACTTGCAGTCATATACAGAGATAGTTGTACTGTATTGTTGGATGGCTGGTTCTTCCACCTGGTTCTTCATCACTCGACTTCTGGAATGGAATTATAATGTATTTCATCCATCATATCACCCCTCTGACCTCACACATTAGGGGGCATCTATTACAACTGATTTTACCACAAATGGTAGATCACATATTTATGGCCTTCCTTGTCCCTCTGTAGACTCTTTGGAACCCATGGACTATTTTTGTACCTTTGATGTTTCCAAGATCATCCCTAAAAACACATGTTATTTGCTATACATTAATTTTAAACCCATTCTCGCTTATATACGTGGATATAACCCCTAAACCCGTGTACATCAGGATGTGTGCAAAAGGCCAAATATTTTGGAGTTTTCCTTGATGTGGATCTGAGTTACTTGTCTCTTGGCCTTCCATATGCCTTGAGATCGCTCATATTTGACCTTCCATTAACCCATTGAAGCTCTGTATAAGGAACCCTTTGGATACATTGAAGAGAGAGGAATTGAAGAGAAAGAAAACTATAGTCCATTGTTGCCGTAGCTTTCTTATACTTGAGTCTGGAACCCTTTTTCCCTTGGAGCACTTGGTCTTCTTCCCAAGCTTGCCTTTGCTTGTGATATTTCTATCGAGGGATGGAGGATTGAGGTGGTGGAGACCCAGGTGGAGGACTCAGTTTCTCCAGTTTGCAGACGTGCCGATAGAGGTTGTCATTCTTGTAATCTATGATTTATATTAATAGAAATATCTTTTCCTATCCAATGATGTGCATTTAAATGAATATTGAAACCATGGATGCTTTTAATTTTTTATACATTATTGATTATATATGCTAGAGCAAGTCTAACACAATTATATAGCATGCTTGTCTTGTTTGCTGATTATTGAGAGAGAAAATTGTTAACACAAGCAGGATTGGAAAAGCTCAATGGGGATCTTCATCAACCATCCAGAATAAGGTATTTTTCGAGATGCTTTAGTGTTAGATGTTTTATTTCTCTTGCATATTTGGAAGGGATTGATTTCTGTGGTTACTCTGTCTGTTGTGGTACACCCCAAGCCATATGAAGTTTTCTCTGTAACACATATATTCAGAATAGAGTTCCACACTCATCCATGAATGGGAATACCCCTTTTGAAGCATATTTCAGACACAAGCTAGATGTGTCGAACTTGAGGGTGTTTGGGTCCACTGCATGGGCCCAAATTTCGCTTGATAAAAGGATGTCTTTGTAGCCACAAAGAATAAAATGTCTATTTATCGAATATCTTGATGAATCTAAAGGTTTCAAGATTTTGGATATCAAAACAAATTAGATCATCATTGAAAGGAGTGTCAAGTTCGATGAGCCTCTTCAAGAGGTAGAACTAGTGAAGGAGAAACTGCTGAATTTCCTTCCTATTCTACTGAATATTTGGATGATGTAATTGGGGGTGATGACCCTGATTTGGATCCTCTGATTTCTGATATTAGTGAACAGCAAACATCAGATGCTGAATCAAAACCTGAATTACAAAATCATCTCCCAACTTGGGCCCGACAGACACTCTCCTCCGCAAGAGATAACATTGGAAATCCGGATGATCTAAGGAGAACCCGGTCTGATTTCCAAAGAGGAGGTATTGTGCTCTCTTGTACTGATTATTTGCTGTCCGAATCTTGTTATTTGATGATGAGTTCAGAACCTAAGTCTTACTACCATGCTCGAAAGGATCCAAGATGGCAAGTTTCCATGGATGAAGAGATGAATCTTCTTTAGAAAAACACTACTTGGGAGCTAGTTTCTCTTCCTCCAGGGAGGAAATTGGTTTAATGCAAGTGGGTGTTTCAGACTAAGGTTTTTAATGATGGAAGAACCTACAAATATAAGGCAATTCTGGTGGCAAAAGGATTCTCCCAGGTTCGAGGTGTTGTTATAGCCGATTTTACCACTCTAGGTGAATCACACTTGTATGCCCTTCCCCTGTCCCTCTGCAGACTCCTTAGACCCCTTGGACCATTTTTTGTCGTTTTATGTTTCCTTGAACATCCCTATAAACATATGAAAATTGATACAAATGTGTTTTAAACCCCTAATTGCATATATATGTGGGTTTGACCCCTAAAACCGCGTACATCGGGATGTGTGAAAAATCCAAATCCTTTTGAAGTTTTCCTTGACATGGATCCGACTCACTTGACTCCTGGACTTCCATATGCCTTGAGATCGCTCAGATTCGACCTTTCATTACCCCTTTGAAAAGATATATAAGGAACTATTTTGATACATTGAAGGCATAAGAGAATTGAGAGCAAAGAAACTATAGTCCATTGTTGTTGGAACTTGTGCTTGAGTCTGCATCCCTTTGTCCCTTGGAGCACTTTTGTGTTCTTCCCAAGCTTGCCTTTTGCTTGTGAGCTTGCTATCGAGAGATGGAGGATTGAGGTGGTGGAGGCTCAAGTGGGGGATACAGTTTCTCCGATTTGCAGACGTGTCGACAGAGGTTGTATCCAATGTAATCTCTGATTTTATATTAATAGAAATATCTTTTTCTGTCCAATAATGTATGTTTGAATGAATATTTTATCCATGGATGATTTCAAATGCTTATACATTGTTGATTATATATGCTAGAATAGATCTAACACCAATATATATAGCATGCTTGTATTTTTTGCTTGTTGTTGAGGAAGTGATTCATCAATTCAAGCTGAAGTTGGAAAGCTCAACGGGGATCTACTTCAACCATCTGGAATAAGGTACGAGGTCTGATCCTTTAGTGTTAGATATTTGATTTCTATTGCATATTGGAAAGGATTGATTTCTGGAGTCAAGCTGTCTATTGTGGTACCCCAAGCCATAGGAATTTATCTATGTAACAGAATTGGCGACTCTGCTGGGGAGTTCCTAGTAGTTGTCCTTTGGGGGTTTTCTATCGGCATTCAATGACTTTGAATTGATCTTTTTTCTCTTGTTTCTGTGTCGAGTCTAGGGGCATGTTTTCCTGGTAGTGTCTGATTGGTGTGATGTTTGTCTTAGCTTTTCTGTTTGCCTTTATTTTTATGCACCTTTCTTCCTATATGTGAGTTTTTAACTCACAGTCGCGCATATATGCAGGTTTCACTGCTATTTCTGCGTACACATGCGGGTTTACTACGAATAGTCACGTATGCCCTTAGTTTTTCCTTCTAGAGGAATATGGATGGTTGCTGGGTGAATTTTGATGATTGCTAAGTCTCCTTTGATATTGCTAGAGTTTGTATACACCTCTATTTCTTACCAGAGACGTTTTTTTAGGGTAAAATTTCTTTTTTGAAGAATGTTATTGTCATTGCATTTTTTATTTTTTGTTTTGGGATTAGTGCATTAGATTTCTTTTACCTTAGTACTTTGCTTGAGTGTTGCTTGAGTGTGCTTGCAGGGTCTGGGGGTTGTAGAACCATTCTTTTTCTTTAATATCTCATTTTTATTTCAAAAAATCCAAAAATATTTTCTTATCATTATGCATTGCATCTTGCATTTTGCATAGTACTTGCACTAGATTTGCTTTGGATTATTAGTCAGGATTTCATATAGCAAAGCTTGCATTTACCATTTGAATAAAATTGTGCATTTCACGTAGTAGCATACCCTTTTTTTCATGGACACAATGCATTTGCATTGATTGTTAGGTGTGCATTTTGATTCATGTTGTCTCATAATGCCATTAGTTGCACGGCCATATACCTATTTTGAGTAATAAAGCCAATTAAAAAGCGCTTAATTAAAATGAACGACACTATTTTATTTGATAGGGTTCACCAACAAGATTAGGTTTTAGGGTCTTGAAATAGTTCATTGTGAGTAAATTCTCCAAGACCACTAAACAACAACATGTATGTGTCTTTCCAGGTGAGTGTGTGAAATTCCATGGTATAACCAGTGTTTCTCAGGATCCTCCTCTCAAAAGGGAGTTAAGCACGAGGCAGTGTGAGCAGTTATTGATTGGGATGACCCCTAATCATAACTGAGTAGCACCGGAGATATTTCCAAGATTGTATTCATATTTGGGGGCTCTTTCGAGAGTTTCGAGCTTTTCTACCCTGCCCATACAGTCAATCCCGCCCGTGACTGTCCGCGTGAGCATTGATTATTTGAGGTGACCTTAGTGGCCTTACCTAGGATATCGAGGGGGTACTCTACAGGGGTTATTCTACGGGTGTATAGGCCAGGTTGGGGTTGGACAACACACGCTTTACGCGTTGAAGCTGAGGGACACAATAATTGGTTACGTACCTCCGCTTGTTGTGTATGGGAGTCTTAAACCTATCCTAGGCAAGACATACCTGCTTCATTCGAGAGATCATTTATCCTACCCTTGATTGCTTGTGTTTGGCTTTATATGTTATTGGTGATTGATCTGTGCACATTAGCTTGCCTAAGGTTTGTGTAGATAGAGAGTCTTTTATATTTTTTAAGTCATTGTGGAGTCGGGTACGACACCTCACCGTTCTCGTCGTTTAGTAGGACTTATGCCTTCTACATCTCCTCCTCCTTTGGGAGAGAGAAATAGACAATCCACCTAGACTAATTCACACATTGATTCACACACGATGGGAGACCATGTAGAAGGTATTCCTGAACCACCTTCTCCCATTTAAGTGGAAGATGGGGAGTTTACTCCTAACTATGATCCTTCACTTGATTTGATTGAGTTAGGTCCTATAATTTCTGAGATAGGTACTTTTCATGATAAACCTACTTACTCTAGTGTTGATCCCCCATTGACGCATCACCGGTATGGAATGCCGGAAGATGATAAGACTCATTTTGAACCCGCGAGCACTAGTTATGGTTGTTATGGTATGTCTGGTTTTCCCACACATGATTTGGCATTTCATGTCGAATATGAGTTTGAGCCTAACACTATCCCTAGGGGCACTCTCATTCCTTACCATGCGGAGAGGTTTGGGAGCACAAGCCACATTGCACCTTCCATCCCGGTGGTGGAAGCTAGATCACATATTCCTTCTAAGTCTAGGGTTAGTGATCCTATTAGGATACCAGATCCAAGATGAGTGACTATAGGGAGTAACACATACATAATTGTGCAGGTCCCTTCATCCTATGTCCCTAGTTCTTCGAATGTTCACCCTCCACCTCATTCACGTGGTCCTTCGGGACGGAACGATGCTACAAGTCATGTATGTACGCGGTTACTCAACCAGTTGTGTCTAAGGTTCAAGTACCGCCCATTGTTTTGGGAGTTCATGTTCATACTTCTAGAGGTCATATTACTACTTCTGGAGCATATATTCCTACTTTTAGAATGTATATTCCTACTTCCGGAGCGTATATTCCTTCTTACAGAATGTCTCATGGGACATCTCATGCGATGACTTATGGACCTTATTATGGGACATAGTATGGACAGGGTTGTTCACCTTATGGGTGCGGGTATCAACAACCTGCTTACTCTCCAAATTACGGCTTTGTAGCTCTGAATAGTCAAGGTACACCACATTATGGTGCTTCCATGTTACCCTATATGGGCCAAATAGGAGGAGGGCACTATGGCCAAGGCCATGGTGGTTATGGTAATCCGACCTATGTGAATCAGAACTATCAGGGAGCGGTCCATTGACCTACTCATCCTAGGCTCCATTTCCTCGCAACGCTAAATATTCTTAACTTCTTGAGATTGACAAACGATTCTGTAGCTCATGACCCGGCTTGGTCGGATATCCCTACTAAGCTTCCCTCCGACATACCCAAATTCGAGGGCAAAACGGGAGAGGATCTGAGCGAACATGTTACTACCTTTCACCTATGGTGCTATTCAAATTCCTTACACCAAGACTCAATCCGTTTAAGGCTATTTCAACGCACCCTTACAGGACCTGCCGCGAAATGGTGTATAGAGCTACCTAGGGGGGCATTCGCTTAACCACTTCCAGCTACCACTTCTAGCTACCAGTGTGTTATGATGTTGGTACAAAACTCTTGTCGACATTTCAACAGGATAAAGCCACACATATCTCAGACCATATCCAAGAGTGGCATAGATGGAAGAGGTTGATTAAAGCCTTTATACCGCCGAAATTCCTCCTTGAATGGTTCCTTAAGTCGTTATTTCTGTATATAGAGAAGGATGTTTCTACATCCGGAGTGAAAAATGAGTAACAAGCCATTTTTAGGGCACATAAATTGGATTTTATTTTATATGAGATCATTCCTAATGCTCCACGTTCTAGTTTCGACCCCAAAGTTAAACCTGGACCACATGCCGATGGCATTGTTGGTTGTGCGAGTGTTAAACCTACGGATTTGGTTGTGAAACAAGTTGGTCAATTGTTAGTCAACCAATCTGCTTTGGGACAAGCCACATTTTTGTCTCAACCCACCCAAATGGAAAGTGTGTTTTCGGTGCAATCATCGGACTAGAAGGGTAACCAACAACCCAAAAGGAATAAAAAGAAGGGTAGGAACAATCGTAATGGTGGGAATAGGAATGAAAATGCTAATAATAATGACAAAATGCCTGTAATTCTTGGTGGGATAAGTGAGCTAAACATAAGGTTAAATTTCCTTGCAAGTTGTGTAAGGAATATCACCTCACTTACTTGTGCCTTTGTATCGATGAAGCCTTGATATTTTTAGCATAGGGCCCAGCTGTGCTGACTAACTCTTTACCTCACAATCAAAACATGAACTTGAGGACCCATGATTAGTTTGGTAGTGATCAAGATCTGTCGAAGGGTAGTGGTCATGGTTGCATTAACATGGTACGTGCTGCAAAAGTTGTGACCCATGCGAAGGACTATGGTTCATCACAACCTAGCCTAGGAAAGGAACCTGATCCACCAGGGACTCCTTTGTGTATTGAAAAACCTGTGGATAAACCTGAAGTTGCACCTCACATTCCTAAGGGAGTCCTTAAGCATTCAGGGCATAATCCTAATGCCCAAGCCACCCAGAAATTATTTGTTGTCAAGGATTTGGGCCACACTCCTTATGCGATGTCTGCACTAGAAGTACTTCAGAGTTGTCCTTCGAAAAGGAAGGATTTTCTTTCTGCCCTTGGTGTGAATGATGATAATTATTCCTTCGTGATTAAATTTGAAACCACAGGACTTCAGCCTCGCTTGCCTTACTATGTGTCTCTTTTGATTCATGTAGAATGTCTCAACATGACTGTCAAGTGCACTGTGATTGACAAAGGCACTGCTACTTCTGTGATGTCGTTATCATCATGGAAGGGTTTAGGTTCCCCCGAGTTGTCTAAATCTATGACCATGTTAACTATGTTCAATGGGAGATCATGTAGGCCGCATGGGATCCTTCCTTCCCTTAAGGTCCATTTGGGAGGGAAGATCATTGCGATAGAGGTCGAGGTGGTTGATGCACCCCTTGACTACAATCTCTTGCTAGGTAGGAATTGGATGTACAGTATGCAAGCCGTAGCTTCTTCCCTATTTCATGTTGTATGCTTTCCATTTAATGGGAAGATAGTTACGATTGATCAAATGTCATTCAAGAATCTGTCAGTTACCACATCTTTGGGATCTTCAATCCTGATTGTAGAGTAATCTCAGCCGAAAATTGGAAGTGTGGGTGTGGGCATGTATCCATCCCTCATGGGAATTTTTTGTTGTCCTGCACCTATCCTTATGATAGGGTCTAGTTCTGGTGAGTCTTCGACATCTGTGAGATAGGTGTCTTTTTGCACGAGTCATATGGAAGATCCTTGGATTCTTCCTACACCGAATACTTCGAGTGATCCCATTGTGATGGACGTGTCGTTTCCTGCAACTATGGTAGCTTGTCAAGCTAATCTTGAGTGTGTTGCAGAGCCTAGTCCTTTCTCTTCGTGGACGGAGGAGGAGGACCTGTATGTGCTACCTACATGGGCAGTACAATATTCTCATGCGCACAACTGTCTTGATAGTTTTTTTCCTTCAAACGAAGCGATTATTGAGGCCATGTGGAGAGTTGAGCCACCATGGGAATAGCTCCATCATAGATCTTACTTTCTTCCCGAGCTTGACTGCTTGGAACGTGAGGACTTTAGGGAGGTTCTTAGTGAGAGAATTGGTAGTCCTATGGTTCCATTAAGCTCTCCTAGTCTGATGGCTAATGGAAACATGGAAAATATATCTCCAATGATCCCTATCAATATTTCTCGCGATCCTGGCAGGATAGAGAATGTCTATATTGGGGCAGAATGTTCCCATGCTGAGATTCAAGAATATACCAAGCTATTTAAATAATTTCATGATATATTTGCTTGGTCTTACGATGAAATGCCAGGTATCGACCCTCGCATTGTTGAACATGAGATTAATACTTATCCCAATGCTAAGCCTGTTTGACAATGCTTGCGTGCAGTGAATCCTAGGAAAGCACCCGCGATTAAGGAGGAGATAGAGAAACTGTTGAAAGTTGGTTTTATCTATCCCATTCCCTTGACGGAGTGGGTTTCAAATCCCATTTCAGTTGATAAGAAGCAGGGAGCGATCTGCATATGTACTGATTTCTGTGATTTGAATCGTGCCTCTCCTAAGGACAATTTCCCCACTCCATTTAGTGATCAGATTTTGGATGAGTGTCCGGGTAGTGAGGTTTTTTCCTTTATGGATGGATTTTCTGGATATAATAAAATACAAATTAAACTTGAGGACCAACATAAGACTGCATTTATTTGTCCTTGGAGAACTTTTTCATATCAAAAAATGCCTTTTGGCCTTAAGAATGCCGGAGCTACTTTTCAGCAGGCCATGACCTTGATCTTCCATGATCTCAAATCGATTATTGAAGTATTTTTGGATGACCTTGCTGCTCATTCTCATATGAGAATGCGTCATTCCTATCATTTGAGATTGGTATTCAAAAGGTGCCACCATTATCTAGTCAGGTTAAATCCTCACAAGTGCATCTTTTGTGTAAAGTCTGGTTGCTTATTAGGATTCATCATTTCTAAAGAGGGTATAAGAGTCGACCCTTTGAAGGTTGAGGCAATACTTCAGTTGTCTCCCCCAAAAAATATTCATCATCTTCAATGTTTGCAAGGCATGGAAAACTTCTTACGGAGATTTGTTGTCAATTTTGCCAATTTGACTAGAGGATTCATGCGTCTTTTGAAGAAGGACACCACCTTTTGTTGGGATGAGCAAGCCCAGGATTCCTTTGATGTGCTTAAGCGAGCCCTAGCATCGGCCCCGATGATTAGTCCCCCAGACTATAGCCGTAATTTTCTACTTTATGCGGCCGCGTCCATGGAGACGATTCATAGGGTTTTGGTTCAAGAGGCATTAGAGGAAATTTGGGGTCTAAAATGGGCCTTATAAAAAACTGTGCCATGGATGAGCTGGATTGAGTTGAATTTTTAAACCAATAGAATTTCAATATCTTTGGTCAACCATTATGGTTGAGCTGGACACATAATGCTTATGTGTCATATTTTTATTTGACAATAGCTAACTCGATATCAACCTCACCTTGCTTAAGTTCTTGAAACGATCACCTCGAAATAAGATAAATACACTTTAACTAATAAATATGGAATATTTTATTTGATCACTACTTCCAACTCCTCTAAAACATAACTTTCGCATTAATTAAAATTGTAGTGGAAGCATTTTGAAATACTAAAAGCATTTATTAATCAATTTTTAAAAAAGAAAACTAAATAATATTTAATTTTAAATAGACTTATCTTGAAATACTAAATAAAAGATATTTAGTATTCTTAATATTATTAAATAATGTTTAAAAATATATATATTTAATTATTACATTAAAAAATAAATAAAACATTTAAATACTAACAAAATAAAAAATAAAAACTATTTTTAATGTTACTAAAATTATAATAAAAATTGATTTTACTTTTTTTCTCTCTTACCTACCTACCCATTAAACCACAATTTTTTTATATATTAATATAAAAAATAATATGAATATACATAGTTTATTGTTTTTTATTTTATGTGATGTAATATTTTTTATATGATATAATATAAAATTATTTAAAAAAATAATAGAGATTTTTTTATTTTTTAATACTATTATAATTATATTTTTCATTATAAATGAATATATTTGAGTTTTACATTTATTAAATATATAAAAAGTAGTGGTCTATTCATTTAAAAAAATAATAGAGATTTTTTTATTTTTTAATACTATTATAATTATATTTTTCATTATAAATGAATATATTTGAGTTTTACATTTATTAAATATATAAAAAGTAGTGGTCTATTCATTTAAAAAAATAATAATATAAAATTGAAAAATTTTCTATCATTTATTATGTGTGCACAAGAATTTAAATATTTCATTAATATTTTTGACCAATATCTCTTAACTCTACATTAACTCAATATAGTTGTCAACTACCATTAATGAGACGATTTAGGTTGACTTTCATTAGATTTAATCTGACATGGCATATTTGTAGTGTGATGTGGCTTTTTTTATTATTTTCCTTAGGAGGCCCATTTTAGACCCCAAATTTCCTCTAATGATGAGGAGCTCCAAGAGCATGTCATATACTATCTGAGCCGAAATATTATTAATGCGGAGATCCATTATTCCCATGTTGAGAAGCTTACCTTAGCTACCGTACATGCGGTCCAATGCTTGAGACATTATATTCTCCTTCGCCAGACCTTGGTTGTAGCCCATGTTAATCCATTTCAATTTGTCCTCACTCGAAGGATGATTGGGGGAAAATATAATAAATGGATTGTCATCCTGCAAGAATTCGATCTTGAGTTTGTTTCGGCAAAATAGAATAAATCGTTAATTTTTGCAGAGCTTATATCGTATTTCCCAAGCGAGGACGAGGAGTTGGTTTGTGAAGATACGTTTACCGATGAGCACATCTTCTTAATCTCAACCTTAGACCCATGGTATGGGGATATCATTATATATTTACAAACATTGAAGGTCCCTACTCACCTCTCACCAGATGAACGATGACGATTATGTCACATGTCTAAGAATTACCTCATAGTGGACAACACTTTGTACTGCCGTGGGGTAGATTCCATTTTACATCATTGTTTAACTCATGAAGAGGCTGAGGTAGTGTTGAATGATTTCCATAGAGGGGCGTGTGGTGGTCATTTATCTAGGCTTTCTATAGCCCAAAAAATATTAAGAGTGGGTTATTTCTGGCCATCGGTCTTTAATGATTGTGTAGATGCGGTCAAGATGTGCCATCCTTGCCAGGTGTTTGCACAATATATGCACTCGAAACCTTCCCCGTTACATCCCATCATCACCGTTGGTCCCTTCACCAAGTGGGGGCTTGATTTTATGGATTGCAACCCAGCTTCAGCTGGGGGGCATCATCATATCATAGTGGCTATTGACTACTTCACGAAATGGGCTGAGGCTATGCCTATAGTTGAATCCGACGATGAGACAGCCACGCACTTCGTATTCAACCAGATTATTACTCAGTTTGGGATTCTGAAAGAGCTTGTCACTGACCATGGCTCGCACTTTTAGAATCGTATGATGGAAGAGTTGGCATCAAAGTTAGGGTACAAACAAGAGAATTCCTCCTCTTACTACCCTCAAGGGAATGGACAGGTAGAAGCAGTGAACAAATCACTCAAATCCATTCTCCAACGAACCATTGCACAAAGCAAGAATAATTGGCACAATATATTATATCTTGCTTTGTGGGCTTATAAAATCGATGTTAAGACTGCCATGGGTTTTTCTCCATATCAACTTGTACATGGAGTGGAGTCAGTATTTCCAGTTGAGTGAGAGATTCCTTCTTTGAAGCTAGCCATAGAGCTCTTACTGGACACTTCCCCATTGGAGGAGTGTTTGGTCCACCTTGAGCAACTGGATGAGTAGCGTCGATATGCCTTGGTGGCTCTAGAAGTAAATAAGAATTGTGTAAAGGTCCAGTATGATAAGTCTGTTCGTCCAAGGAGGTTTACTGAGGGAGACTTAGTCCTTTTGTGGGATCAACTGAAAGAACCCTTGGGGGAAGGAAAGTTTAACCCCATGTGGCGTGGTCCTTACATCGTCAAACGTGTGTTAGAGAAGGGTGCTTATGAGTTAGTGGATTATGAGGGAACGGCCTTGGCAAAGCCTAGAAATGGGCTCTATCTCAAAAAGTACTATGCATGATTTTTAGCCAAGGCTGGTTATTGTATATTATTGTACAGTTTTGCATAGGTAGGTATTTTTCTTATGGTGATCGGGTTTGTGATTAGTTTTCGTTTCTTTTGGCAGATGTCAATGGAATCTTCCACCTTCATAGGATTTGTAGATGGTGTGATCCGTCACACTCAACACTCAGCCTCTGCTGCTTGGGTGATTTATACTCCTATGGGTCAGGTATTGTCTTCAGGAGGTGTATGTTTGTGGCCATATTCAAACAATGTTGCTGAATATAGTGCCTTTATTGAGCTTCTACAAGATTCCATTTTACATGGCGTTCTCTCTCTTGAGGTACGTCTTGATTCGGAGTTAGTAGTGTCACAGCTTAATGGTTTGTACCATGTTAGAGATCTGACATTATTAAGAAAATTCTTATGTGTGAGATTATTATAACGACAATTTGACAATATAACATACATACACATTCTAAGAATTAATAATCAAGTTGCTGAATCATATGCTAACTACGTGTTAGATTGGCATTTGTTTCATACACAATAAGCTCATCACAAACATAAATTTTTACACATGTAAATAAATAAACCGATCATCATAAAAGTTTTATAAACATCCAAAATGTGGTAATACATAGTGTCATAATACAAAAATGGTGCTCTCCAGCCACCAAAATATAATACACGGTAATACAAAATGTATCACTCCCAGGTATCTAATCCTATGGAGCAGGAGGGGGGTTGTGATCATGGAATGTCACTACGGCTCTAGCTAGCCGTCAAAATAGCCACACCCATGCTCGTGGTTGTTATAGCTGATTTTGCCACTCCAGGTAAATCACACTTTGTATGGCCTTCCCCTGTCCCGTTGTAGACTTCTTAGACCCCATGGACCATTTTTTGTCCTTTGATGTTTCCTTGATCATCCCTAAAAACATGTGAAAAATGCTATACGTGACTTTTAATACCTTAATCGCGTATATATGTGGGTTTGACCCCTAAACCGCGTACATCGGGATGTGTACAAAAATCCAAATCCTTTTGGAGTTTTCCTTAACATGGATCTGACTCACTTGACTCTTGGCCTTCCCTATGCCTTGAGATCGCTCAGATTCGACCTTTCATTACCCCTTTGAAAAACTATATAAGAAACTCTATGGTACATTGAAGGCATATGAGAGAATTGAGAGTAAAGTAACTATAGTCCATTGTTGCCGAAACTTATGCTTGAGTCTGCATCCCTTTGTCCCTTGGAGCACTAGTGTGTTCTTCCCAAGCTTGCCTTTTGCTTGTGAGCTTTATATCGAGAGATGGAGGATTGAGGTGGTGGATTCCTAAGTGGGGGATTCAGTTTCTCCGGTTTGTAGACGTTCTGTTAGAGGTCGTATCTATTGTAATCTCTGATTTATATTAATAGAAATATCTTTTCCTGTCCAATAATGTGTGTTTGAATGAATATTTTATCCATGGGATTATTTCAAATTCTTATACATTGTTGATTATATATGCTAGAATATATCTAACACCATGATAGATAGTATGCTTGTATTGTTTACTTGTTGTTGAGGAAGTAATTTATCAATTCAAGCTGAATTTGGAAAGCTCAACGGGGATCTACTTCAACCGTCTGGGATAAGGTACGAGGTCTGATACTTTAGTGTTAGACATTTATTTTCTATTGCATATTGGAAAAGATTGATTTCTGGATTCAAGCTGTCTATTGTGGTACCCCAAGCCATAGGAATTTCTCTCCGTAACAGAATTGGCAACTTTGCTGGGGAGTTCCTAGTAGTTGTCCTTTGGGGGTTGTTCTATCCGCATT
Organism: Pseudotsuga menziesii; assembly: GCA_001517045.1. NCBI lineage: Eukaryota > Viridiplantae > Streptophyta > Pinopsida > Pinales > Pinaceae > Pseudotsuga > Pseudotsuga menziesii. Next base: position 94,948 of record LPNX010522732.1, on the reverse strand, counting down.
CAATGAATTTGAATTGCTCTTTCTCTCTTGTTTCTGTGTCGGGTCTGGGGGCATGTTTTCCTGGTAATGTCTAATTGGTGTGAATTTTATCTCAGCTTGTCTGTTTTCCTTGATTTTATGCACCTTTCTTCCTGTATGCGAGTTTTTAACTCACAGTCGCGTATACAAGCGGGTTTCTCTGTGATTTCCGTGTATACACATGGGTTTACTGTGAACAGTAGTGTATACCCTTAGGTTTTCCTTTTAGTGGAATTTAAATGGTTGCTGGGTGAATTTTGATGATTGCTGAGTCTCCTTTGGCACTACCTGAGTCTGTTTATACCTTTGTTTCTGACCAGAAACGTTTTTTTTAGGCTAATTTTTTTTTTGGGGAAGGTTCTTGTCATGGAATTTTCAATTTTTTGTTTGGGATTAGTGCATTAGAGTTCTTTTATCTTAGTGCTTTGCTTGAGTGCTGTCTGATTGTGCTTGTAGATTCTAGGGGTCGTAGAATAATTCTTTTGCTTTTTGTATCTCATTTTATTTCAAAAAATACAAAAACATTTGCTTATCATTATGCATTGCATTTTGCATTGTACTTGCACTAGATTTGCTTTGGAGTACTAGTTAGGACTTCATATAGGAAAACTTGCATTCTTCATTTGAAGAAAAATTGTGCATTTCACATAGTAGTATACCCTGTTTTCATGGACACAATGCATTTCCATTGATTGTTAGGTGTGCATTTTACTTCATGTTGTGTCATAACACCATTAGTTGCACGGTCATATCCCTCTTTTGAGTAATAAATCCAATTAAAATCAGCGCTAAATTAAAATGAACTACACTATTTTATTTTCTAGGGTGCACCAACAAGATTAGGTTTTAGGGTCTTGGAATAGTTCATTGTGAGTAAATTCTCCAAGACCACTAAACAACAACATCTATGTGTCTGTCCAGGTGAGTGTGTGAAATCCTTGGTATAACCAGTGTTTCTCGGGATCCTCCTCTCAAAAGGGAGTTAAGCACGAGGCAGTGTGAGCGGTTATTGATTGGGATGACCCCTTGTCATAACTGAGTAGCACCAGAGATATTTCCAGGATTGTATTCATATCTGGGGGCTCTTTTGAGAGTTTCGAGCTTTTCTACCCTGCCCATATAGTCAATCTCGCCTGTGACTGTCTGCCTGAGCATTGATTATATTGAGGTGACCTTAGTGGCCTTACCTAGGATATTGAGGGGGTACTTTGCAGGGGTTATTCTGTGGGTGTCATGGCTAGGTTGGGGTTGGACAGCACAGTCTCTTTATGCGTTGAAGCTGAGGGCCACAATAATTGGTTACGTACCTCCACTTATTGTGTATGGGAGTCTCAAGCCTCTCCTAGGTGAGACAAACCTACTTCATTTGGGAGCTCACTTATCAAGCCCTTATTTGCTTGCATTTGGCTTTAGATTTTATTAGTGATTGCTGTATGCATGATAGCTTGCCTAGGGTTTGCATAAATAGAGAGTCATTTTTATTTTTTGAGTCATTGTGGATTTGGGTGTAGCTCCACGCCATTCTCATCGTTTAACAGGACTTTTGCCTTCTACTTCTCCTCCTCCTTTAGGAGAGAGACCTAGACAGTCCCGGTCGACTATTTCACACATTGATTTACACACCATGGGAGACCATATGGAAAGTATTCCTGAACCACCTTCTCCCATTCGAGTAAAAGATGGGGAGTTTACTCCTACCTACAATCCTTCACCCGACTTGGCTGAGTTAGGGCCTATGATTTCTGAGATAGGAACCTTTCATGATAGACCTACTCACTCTAGGGTTGATTCCCCATTGACGCATTACCATTATGGAATGCCAGAGGATGCTGAGACTCATTTTGAACCTGCAAGCACTAGATATGGTAGTTATGCTATGTCTAGTTTTCCTACACATGATTTGGCATTTCACGTCGAATCCGAATTCGAGCCTAACACTATTCTTGGGGGAACTCTCATTCCTTACCATGCGGAGAGGTTTGGGAGCACTAGTCACATTGCACCTTCCATCCAGGTGGTGGAAGTTACATCACATCTTCCTCCTAGGTCTAGCATTAGTGATTCGATTAGGATACCAGACCCGAGATGCGTGATGATAGGGAATAGTATGTAAATTATTACTCAGGTCCCTCCATCCTATATCCCTACTTCTTAAAATGTTCACCCTCCACCTTATTCACGTGGTCCTTCAGGCTGAAACATTGCTACGATTTATGTTCGTACTACGGTTACTAGACCAGTTGTGGTTCAGCTTCATGTACCACCCATTGTTTCGAGAGGCCATGCTCATACTTTAGAGGTCACATTCCTACTTCTGGAATGTATATTCCTACTTTCGAAATGTATGTTCCTACTTACGGAGTGTCCCATGGGACGTCGCATGCGATGACTTATGGACCCTATTATGGGATGCAGTATGGACATGTTTATTCACCTTATGGGGGTGGATATCAACAACCTACTTACTCTCCTAATTACGGATTCGTAGCTCCTAATAGTCAAGGTCCACCACACTATGGTGCTTCCACGCCACCCTATATGGGTCATACGGGAAGAGGGCAATGTGGCCAAGGCCATAGTGCTAATCAGAACTATATGAATCAAGGATTAGTCCATCGACCTCATCATCCTAGGATCCCTTTCCTTGCAACGCTCAATATTACTGACTTGTTGATAGTGACAAACGATCCTGTGGCTCATGACCTGGCTTGGTTGGTTGTCCCTACTAAGCTTCCCTCAAACATACCTAAGTTTGAGGGCAAACCGGGAGAGGATCCAAGCGAACACGTTACTACTTTTCACCTATGGTGCTCTTCAAATTCCTTACATTAGGATTCCATCTGTTTATGGCTATTTCAACGCACCTTTACAGGGCCTTCCGTGAAATGGTATATAGAGCTACGTAGGGGAGCATTCACTTTGTTCAATGACCTTGTGATGACTTTTCTTAACCACTTCCAGTTACTAGTGCGTTATGACGTTGGTACTGAACTCTTGTCAAAATTTTGGCAGGATAAAGCCACACATATCTCAGATTATATTCAAGAGTGGCGTAGACAAAAGAGGTTAATTAAATCCTTTATACCGCTGGAGTTCCTCCTCGAGTGGTTCCTCAAGTCATTATTGCCATATATAGCAAAGGATGTTTCTACATTTGGAGTGCAGAATGAGGAATAAGTGATTTTTAGGGTGCAGGAATTGGACTTGATCTATGCTCAATTTGGTTTGTTATATGAGATTATTCCCAATGCTCCATGTTCCAGTTTCAACCCCAAAGTCAAACCTGGACCACATGCCAATGGCATTGTGGGTTGTGCAAGTGCAAAACCTATGGATTCGGTTGCAAAACAAGTTAGTCAATTGTCAATCAACCAATCTGCTTGGGGACAAGCTATAGCTTCATCTCAACCCACCGAAACGGTGACTGTACTTTTAGTGCAATCGTCGAACCAGAAGGGTAACCAACAGCCTGGACGGAATAGAAAAAAGGGTAAAAATAATCATAAGGGTGGGAATAAGAATGAGAATGCTAATAGTAATGACAAGAAAGACCATAATTCTATGGGGGACAAGTAAGCTAAATGTAAGGTTAAGTTCCCTTGCAAGTTATGTAAGGACGATCACCTCACTTACTTGTGCCCTCGTATTGAGGAATCCTTGAGGTTCTTGGCACAGAGCCGAGCTGTGCTAACTAACCATTTACCCCACAATCAAAATATGAACTCGAGGTCCCATGACCAGTCTGGTGGTGATCAGGATCCACCAGAGGGTAGTGGTCATGGTTGCATTAACATGGTACGTGCTGCAAAAGTTGTGATCCATGTGAAGGACTATGGTTCATCACAACCTAGCCCAGGTAAAGAGCCTGATCCACCAGGGTCCCCTTTGCATGTTGAGAAACCTATGGATAAACCTGAGACTACACCTCACATTCCTAAGGGAGTCCTTAATAATTCGAGGCACAATACAAATTCCTGAGCCATCCAGAACTATTAAGTTGTCAAGGATTTGGGCCACTTGTGCTATGTCTGCATTGGAAGTGCTTCAAAGTTGTCCATCGCAAAGGAAGGCATTACTTTCTGCCCTTGGTGTGAATGACGATGATTCTTCCTCCGTGATTAAATTTGAAACCACAGGACTTCAGCCTTGCTTGCCCTACTATGTGTCTATTTTGATTCACATAGAATATCTTAATATGGCCGTCAAGCGCACTGTGATTGACGAAGGCGCTGCTGCTTCTATGATGTCTTTATAATGTTGGAAGGGTCTGAGTTCCCTTGAGCTCTCTAAATCAGCGACCATGTTAACTGCGTTTGATGGGAGATATTTTAGGCCGCATGACATCCTTCCTTTCCTTAAGGTCCATTTGGGAGGGAAGACCATTGCGATAGAGGTCGAGGTGGTTGATGTGCCCCTTGACTACAATCTCTTGCTAGGTAGGAACTGGATGTATAGTATGGAAGTCATTGCTTCTTCCCTGTTCTGTGTTGTATACTTTCCACATAACGGGAAGATCATAACGATTAATCAAATGACATTCAAGAATCCATCTATTACCACATCTTTGGGAGCTTCAATCCCGATCATTGAACACTCTCAGTCAACAACTGGGATTGTGGGTGTAGGCATGTATCCATCCCTCATGGGAATATTTAGTTGTCCTGCACTGATCCTTATGATAGGGTCTAGTTCCAATGAGGCTTCAACATCTATGAGACCGTTGTCTTTTCGCACAAGTCATATGGAAGATCCTTGGATTCTTCCTACACCGAGTACTCCAAGTGAGCCCATTATGACAGATGTGTCGTTTCCTGCAACTATGATAGCTTATTAAGCTAATCTCAAGTGTGTTGCAGAGCCTAGTCCTTCCTTTTCGCGGACGAAGGAGGAGGACCCTTATGTGCTGCCAGCATGGGCAGTACAGTATTCTCACGTGCATGACTACCTTAATATGGTTTTCCCTTCAGATGAAGCGATTATTGAGGCTATGTTGGGAGTTGAGCCACCATGGGAGGAACTCCATCATAGATCGTACTTTCTTCCTGAGCTTGACTGCTTGGAGCGTGAGGATTTTAGGGTGATTCTTAGTCAGAGATTTGGTAGTCCGATGGTTCCATTAATCTCTCCTGGTTAGATGGATGATGGAAACATGGCTAACATATCTTCAATGATTCCTATCAACATCTCTCACGATCTTGGCACAATAGAGAATGTCTATATTGGGGCGAAATGTGACCATGCTAAGATTCTAGAATACACTGAGCTATTTAAGGAATTCTGTGTTATTTTTGCTTGGTCTTATGACGAGATGCCAGGTATTGACCCTTGTATTGTCAAGCATGAGATTAAGACTTACCCCAACACTAAGCATGTTCGACAACGTTTGCGTGCAGTGAATCCTAGGAAAGCACCCATGATTAAGGCAGAGATAGAGAAGCTGTTGAAAGCCAGTTTCATCTATCCCGTTCCAGTGGATAAGAAGCAGGGAGCGATCCGCATATGTACTAATTTCTGTGATTTGAGTCGTGCCTATCCTAAGGACAATTTCCCCACACCATTTATTGATCATATTTTAGATGAGTGTGCGGGTAGCGAGGTGTTTTCCTTCATGGATGGCTTCTCCGGATATAATCATATACATATTAAACCCGAGGACCAACATAAGACTACATTTATTTGTCCTTGGGGAACATTTGCATATTGGGAAATGCCTTTCAACCTTAAAACCATCGGAGCTACATTTCAGTGGGAAATGACCTTGATCTTCCACGATCTCAAGTCAATTATCGAAGTATTTTTGGATGACCTGGCTGCTCATTCTCGTATGAGAATGTGTCATCCCTATCACTTGAGATTGGTATTCGAAAGATGTCAGCACTATTCAGTTAGATTAAATCCTCATAAGTTCATCTTTTGTGTGAAGTCGGGTCATTTATTAGGATTCATCGTTTCTAAAGAGGGTATAAGAGTCAACTCTTTAAAGGTTGAGGCAATACTTCAGTTGTCTCCCCTGAAGAATATTCGTCATCTTCAATTTTTGCAAGGCATGGAAAACTTCTTACGAATATTTGTTGTCAACTTTGCCAATTTGACTAGAGGCTTCATGTGTCTCTTGAAGAAGGACACCCCCTTTTATTGGGATGAGCGAGCCCTAGCATTGGCCTCGGTGATTAGTCCCCCGGACTATAGCTGTGATTTCCTACTTTATGTGGCTGCATCCATGGAGACGATTGGTATGGTTTTGGTTCAAGAGGATGAGGAGCTCCAAGAGCATGTCATATATTATCTGAGCTAGAACCTTATTGACGTAGAGATTCATTATTCTCATGTTGAGAAGCTTGCTTTAGCTACTGTACATGCGGTTCAGGGATTGAGACATTATATTCTCCTTCGCCAGACCTTGGTTGTATCCCATGTCAATCCATTTCAATTCATCCTAACTTGAAGGATGATTGGGGGAAAATATAATAAATGGATTGTCATTCTACAAGAATTGGATCTCGAATTTGTTTCGGCAAAATCGAAGAAGTCTTTAATTTTTGCAGAGCTTATATCGGATTTCCTGAGCGAGGTCAAGGAGTTGGTTTGTGAAGATATGTTTGTTGATGAACACATCTTCTTAATATCAACTTTAGACCCATGGTATGGGGATATCATAATATATTTACAAACATTGAAGACCCCTACTCACCTCTCACAAGATGAACAATGACAATTACGTCACGTCTCTAAGAACTACCTCATAGTGGATAACACTTTGTATCGCCGTGGGGTAGATTCCATTTTATGACATTGTTTAAATCATGAAGAGGATGAGGTAGTGCTGAATGATTTCCACAGAGGGGCATGTGGTGGTCATTTATCTGGGCATTCTACAACTCAAAATATCTTAAGAGTGGGTTATTTATGGCCGTCGATATTTAAGGATTGTGTTGATGCGGTCAAGAGGTGCCACCCTTGCCAGGTGTTCTCACATAATATGCGCTCGAAACCTACCCTGTTACATCCCATTATCACTGCTGATTGTTATAGCGGATTTCACCACACTAGGTGAATCACATTGTATGGCCTTCCCTTGTCCCACTGCAAACTCATTAGCCCCTATGGACCCCTTTTCCCCGATAACCACGTACATACGCGGATATTCCCTCTATAGTCGCATACATCGGGATGTGTAGATAATCCAAAATCCTTTGGAGCGTTTCTTGACTTGGATCCGACTCATATGACTCCTAGCCTTCCATATGCCTTGAGATCGCATGGATTCAACCTTTCAGTATCCCTTTGAAAAGCTATATAAGGAACCCTTGAGACATTGAAAGCATAAGAGAGAATTGAGAGTATCGAAACTATAGTCCATTGTTGCCAGAACTTATTCTCGAATCCGCATCCCTTTGTCCCTTGGAGCACTGTTGTGTTCTTCCCAAGATTTCCTTTTGCTAGTAAGCTTGCTATCGGATTGATGGAGGATTGAGGTGGTGGAGGCCCAAGTGGGGGATTCAGTTTCTCCGGTTCGCAGATGTGCCGTCAGAGGTTGTCACTTGTAATCTCTGATTCATATTAATAGAAATATCTTTTCCTGTCGAGTAATGTGTATTTGAATGAATATTGTATCCATTGGAATATGTCAAATGCTTTTACATTATTGATTATATATGCTAGAATAGATCTAACACCATGAAATATAGTATGCTTGTATTGTTTACTTGTTGTTGAGGACGTGCTATAACAATTCAAGCTGAAGATTGGAAAGCTCAACGGGGATCTACTTCAACCGTCCGGAATAAGATACGAGGTTCTATCCTTTAGTGTTAGATGTTTTTATTTCTATTGCATATTGGGAAAGATTGATTTCTGGATTCTAGCTGTCTATTGTGGTACCCCAAGCCATAGGAATTTCTCTCCGTAACACCGATCCCTTCACTAAGTGGGGGCTCAATTTTATGGATTTCAACCCAGCTTCGGCTGGGGGGCACCATCATATTATAGTGGATGTTGATTACTTCATGAAATTGGCTGAGGCTATGCCTACAGTAAAATCCGACGGTGAGACAGTTGCTCACTTCATATTCAACCAAATCATTACTCAGTTCAATATTTCGAAAGATCTTGTCACTGACCATGGCTCACACTTTCAAAACCATATGATGGAAAAGTTAGCATTAAAGTTAGTGTATAAGCAAGAACATTCATCTTCTTACTACCCTTAAGCGAATGGATAGGTAGAAGCAGTGAATAAATCACTCAAATCCATTCTCCAACAAACTATCGCACAAAGCAAGAATAATTGGCACATCATGTTATACCTTGGTTTGTGGGCATATAGAACCGCTGTTAAGACTACCACTGGTTTTTCTCCATATCAACTTGTATATGGAGTGGAGTCGATATTGTCAGTTGAATGTGAGATTCCTTCTTTGAAACTAGTTGTAGAACTCTTACCAGACACTTCACCATTGGAGGAACGTTTGGTCCACCTCGAGCAACTTGATGAGTAGCGTTGGGATGCCTTGGTGGATCTAGAAGTCAATAAATGTCGTGTAAAGGTCCAGTACAATAAGTCTATCCATCCATGGAGGTTTAGCAAAGGAGACTTGGTCCTTTTTTGGGATCAACCGAAAGAACCCTTAGGGGCAAGCAAATTTAATCCTATGTGGCGAGGCCCTTACATGGTCAAATGTGTGTTAGAGAAGGGTGCTTATGAGTTAGTAGATTATGAAGGAATGGCCTTGGAGGAACCTAGAAATGGGCTCTATCTCAAGAGATACTATGCATGATTTTTAGCCAAGGCTGCTTATTGTATATTAGTGTACAGTTTTGCATATTTAGGTCTTTTTCTTATCGTGATCGAGTTTGTGATTAGTTCCGTTTCTTTTAGCAGATGTCAATGGAATCTTCCACCTACATAGGATTCACGGATGGTGTGAGCTGTCACACTCAACACTCAACCTCTACTGCTTGGGTGATTTATACTCCTATGGGTCAGGTACTATCTTCAGGAGGCGTATGTCTACGACCATCTTCCAACAATGTTGCTGAATATAGTGTTGTTATTGAGCTTCTACGGGATGCCATTTCACATGGCATTCTCTCTCTTGAGGTACATCTTGATTCGGAGTTAGTAGTGTCACAGCTTAATGGTTTGTACCATGTTAGAGATCTGGCGTTATTGAGAAGATTCTTACGTGTGAGATTGTTAGAATAGAAATTTGACAATATAACATATATACACATTTCAAGAATTAATAATCAAGTTGATGACTCATATGCTAACTACGAGTTAGATTGGCATTTGTTTCATTCACAGTAAATTCATCGCAAACACAATTTTTACACATGTAAATAAATAAACCGATCACCATAAAAAAAAAATTATATAAAACCCAAAATGTGATAATACATAGTGTCATGATACAAAATTGGGGCTCTCAAGCCACCAGCATATAATACATGGTAGTACAAAATGTATACACTCCCAGGTGTCTAATCCTATGGAGGAGGAGGAGGGTTGTGATCATGGAAGGTCACTACAGCTCTAGCTAGCCATCAGAACAATCGCACCCATGCTCATGGTGCACCCACCACCTGGCGCTGCATAGCCTCAAGCATGTCCTCGACTTGCGCAATGGGAACCCTATGTGTCATCCTGATGAAATTGGTATGAATGCTCTGGAGCATTTGATCTGCATCCACACCCGTGATATCATCTCCTCTTCCCCTCTGTCTATGATGAGGGAAGCCTTCTGGCTTCCGTGGTCCCACATCTGCACACAAATTGTAGATGTCACTATGTATTGTCACGCAAAAAATATGTCTTTTTGATCCATATAATCAAGAAAACACAAAAAAATTAAATAACTCAAAAAATTTAAAAAAGAGAGGGTTGAGATTCGTTACCTATATCACCATATGCCGATCCTGGTGGTAGCGGCATGTCCAGGTCCCCCCAGAAATCTATCCCCACATAGGGGTAGTCATCGATGGCAACTATCTACCATCGCCACCATGGAAAGAAATCAGCTGGATAGGGGTTGGCCACCCTACCACCCCCCAGTCTACACATCGCATCTACCCAATGCCGTTGGGCCGGACCTCCAACCTCGTGAAGAGGAACGTCCACTCTGGGGATCAATCCTAGAACACGCTCAAAGAAAAACGTGCTCAGTATACTACTGAACCTGAAGTTTCACACTCTGCCTGCCTTACACTCACTAAGATGATGTTTCATGTTGCTCAGTAGTGTAGTGCTCCAGTCATAAATCATGGGTCTCATGCACTCCACTACATAAAACATCATAGGCCGCGAGGCCTAGTGGATTGATGCCAAGCCTGCTATCCTGCCAAATGTCAATAATATGGCCTTTAGGCCCAACACCTATATAGCATTGGTAGGGACCTGACTCCCCACCTTCTCTGTGTCTAGATAGTAGTACACTGCAATGTACTCATCAATAGTCAGGCCACCTCCTGGCCCACCATGGGAACGAAGGTTCACCACTTTCCCTCGTCTAGAAAGCCCTGTAATGAAGTATATGTTTTCCACCTCTATAGTGAGGGATATCCCATCTATCTAGAAGGACTCTGAGTCTGGATCCTAGTAATCCACCACCATCTGTAATAGTCTTGGTTTGGCCCTCAAACCACCAAGACACCAAAACTTGTAGAGTCCACATGCACGTAGATCTTGTTGAGCCATTAGATCGGCCCTTACTGCTTCCTCTACCTCACCATGTTCACGCTCTCTCCACTCTAGGACCATCATGCACAAGAAATTGCAAATTTTCCCATTAGATCACTTAGAAAACCTTATGCGCGGCCTCATACGCGATTGTTTTCAAAACAGTCGCGTATGTATGCGGGTTTGGGGGCATTTTCCATGTATATCCAGCCCTATACAAGGAAAAACCCTCAATTTCCATGTGGGCCACAGCGCATATTTTAGTTTTTCATAGAAAGCTTAATTGACCATGGAATTTAACAAAAATTGCATCAAAATGAAAGAGAAGAGCATGAATAAATACCTGGAAGAAATGGTAGTGGATTCTGCCGACTGGATCTTCTAGAATTCGCTGTGGAAAATCGAACCTCAAGTGGGTAAAAGTTTCAAATGTTTTATAATATTTTGAATTGTTTACTATTTATAGAAAATTTTCAAATATTTGAAAATTTTTACCCGCTTTCCTATAGTTTTGACATTTTCTAAACATTTTGGACCGTCTTTGACATAATTCATGATGTAGAGGACCTTTTTCAGTGTCGTTTCAGCCATTGGATTGACCCGTTCATGCTGATCTCGGGTATCATGTCTAAACTAGCATATAGGTTAGGTTTCATCACTGTTTGCATTTTTCATGATCTTATGACCATTTCATAATGACCTTAGGTACGAACCCACTCTATTATGTCATGGAACCTTCTTGCTACTTTAGAAGTGGCATGATATGAGTGGTAAAGCTTTACTTTACATGGGTACCCTAGTTAGTGCCTTATTTGCATTTGGTTCCCATGCTGACATTTTCTCCTTTAGGGTGTGGGAGCCCATTGTATAGTACTGCCATGACATTTCGCAAGAGCCTCATACTCCTATTGATCTTTTGCTGGCCTATTTCCCTCAGGACTCCCTCATATCAAGTTGTGAATGCATTATCATGAGCTTTTCCTGCCTTATTGAGCTTTATGCTGGCTCCTCTGACATTGCATTTCAGCCATATAGCCTGAGCTTGTCTCATGTCTAGCCATGCAGAGCCATTTTTTTATCCTTCGCAGCTTGTTTCCCTTTTTACCGGGAGGGAATTTTCCCCCGAGTGTCGATATCCTACACATGTATCCTTGCATTGAGCATAGGTATGTTCCACTACTTGGAACTAGTTTGTTTTCCCTTATGACACTCATCTTCTCCTACTCTGTAACTATAAAGAAATTTTATTCTTTTTCAAGCTTTTTAAATAACTGAAAAAGTCCAAACAAAAATAAAAAATAAAAAAACCAAAAAGCCGGACAAGGAAAGATATTATCTGTGGCAGTTGTCGAGTCATGTCACCTTTGAACAGAGCACTGCATATCACATCCATTGGTTGGGTTACAGTTTGACTTTAGGAGTTGTACTTGTTTATCTGAGTTTATCTCCATTGACTGGTTAAGCTTCCAGTCCCTATGGAGCATCTGTCGATGCCTCCTGTGTCGTAGAGATGTCCCAGTTTGTATATTGAGTCTATGCTGCCTTTATTCAGTCACCATACGCCGTTATGATCTTGTTCGAAGGAAGTTGAAGCCTGAGTCGGCCATTCCTCAGTTATCTTGACTTTGCATGTCGGCCATTCCCGGTACAGTTACTGGTTCGTGCACCTTATGATCGAGTTCTTTCACATTATACATCTTTGATGAGTATCTCGTGTTGGATGATGGGGGATGCCTTAATGCCCTCCTTCCAACAGATTTCATACCATTGACTTCAGATCATTTATTCTAGGATTGGAATCTAGATTCATTTTGAGTGCCTTGAGACTTGCAGTCATCAGTGGCAGGTTCTCTCGCCATCGATAGTCTTTGGGAATACATCAATGTCCCCTGATTGATGGATCCTCTCAAGTGTTTGACCTCAACACATTTATTCACACTTGTTAGTTTGCACTCTAGTACCTTGATTCCCATTTTCATTATCGGTGGGTGATCTCACGTCTGTCAATGGTATACATCAAGGATCGATAATCAGATGATGGACTACTATGTTAGACCTCAACACCTCTATTCACATAGTAGGACATGTACTCTTAGCGGTTTGTGTAGAAGACTTTCCATATTGGTGGCATCTCTTATATGCTACCTCCTTGATCATGCCATTGTTCATGAGATTTCAGCTCTCGTGACTTGATTCCAGTATATGTCAAACATTTCCAGCCATTATGGAGATCTTGATTTGTTATATATCTTCAGCCATTATGGAGGTCATGGTCCTTTGTATATCTTCATCATGGAGATTTTGATCTATGTATATTGTACATGGTGATGACCACTTAGGTGATATCTTGTATCATGCCTATTCATGGACAGCCATGCTCTCATGTATCTGGGACTGATATATGTATTTGCAATATGTGCATAGTTATATCATTGTACTATGCTGATTGGGTGGCTGGTATTCCATTTGGGATCCTTCATCACTCCACTTATGGGATGGACTTATAATGCATTTCAGCCATCTTATGACCCCTCTGACCTTACACATTAGGGGGCATCTGTTATAGCTGATTTTACCACTCCAGGTAAATCACACTTTGTATGGCCTTCCCCTATCCCACTGCAGACTCCTTAGACCCCATGGACCATTTTTTTTCCTTTGATGTTTCCTTGATCATCCCTAAAAACATGTGAAAAATGCTATACGTGACTTTTAATCCCTTAATCGCGTATATACGTGGGTTTGACGCCTAAAACCACGTACATTGGGATGTGTACAAAAATCCAAATCCTTTTGGAGTTTTCCTTGACATGGATCTGACTCACTTGACTCTTGGCCTTCCCTATGCCTTGAGATCGCTCGGATTCAACCTTTCATTACCCCTTTGAAAAACTATATAAGGAACTCTATGGTACATTGAAGGAATATGAGAGAATTGAGAGCAAAGTAACTATAGTCCATTGTTTCCAGAACTTATTCTTGAATCTACATCCCTTTGTCCCTTGGATCACTGGTGTGTTATTCCCAAGATTTCCTTTTACTTGTGAGCTTGCTATTGAGAGATGGAGGATTGAGGTGGTGGAGGCCCAAGTGGGGGATTCAGTTTCTCTATTTCATAGACGTGCCATCAGAGGTTGTATCTATTGTAATTTTTTATTTATATTAATAGAAATATATTTTCCTGTCCAATAATGTGTGTTTAAATGAATATTTTATCCATGGAATTATTTCAAATGCTTATACATTGTTGATTATATATGCTAGAATAGATCTGACACCATGATATATAGTATGCTTGTATTGTTTACTTGTTGTTAAGAAATTAATTTATCAATTCAATATGAAGTTGGAAAGCTCAACGGAGATCTACTTCAACTGTCTGGGATAAGGTACGAGGTCTGATCCTTTAGTGTTAGACATTTATTTTCTATTGCATATTGGAAAAGATTGATTTCTGGAGTCAAGCTGTCTGTTGTGGTACCCCAAGCCATAGGAATTTCTCTCCGTAACAGTGGTACACCCACCACCTGGCACTGCATGGCCTCAGGCAAGTCCTCGACTTGTGCCATGGGTACTCTATGTGTCAGTCTCACGAAGTTGGTATGAATACTTTGGAGCATCCGCTCTGCATCCACACCCATGATATCATCTCCTCTTCCCCTCCGTCTATGACGAGGGAAGCCTTTAGGCCATCGTGGTCCCACATATGCATGCATATGGTAGATTTCACTATGTATTGTCACTCAAAAACATGTCTTTTGATTCCACATAATCATAAAACGCAAAAAAAAATTAAATAACTCAAAAATTTTAAAGAGAGGGTCGAGATTCGTTACCTATGTCATCGTATGCCGATCCTGGTGGTAGCGGCATGTCTGAGTCTCCCTACATAGGGGTAGTCATCAATGGCAGCTATCTATCCTTGCCACCATGGAAATAAATCAGCTGGATAGGGGTTGGACACCCTACGTCCACCCAGTCTATGCATCGCATCCGCCCAATGCCATTGGGCTAGATCTCAAACCCTGTGTAGAGGAACATCAACTCTAGGGCTCAATCCTGGAACACGACCGAAGAAAAACATGCGCAATATGCTGCTAAAACTGAAGTTTTGCACTCTGCCCATCTTGCACTCACTGAGCTAGCGTTTCATGTTGCCCAGTAGTGCAGTGCTCCAATTGTATATCGTGGGTCTCATGCACTCCACTGCATAGAACATCAGAGGCCATGAGGCCTGGTGGAGTGAAGCCAGGCCTGCTATCCTTCCTAGTGTTAGTAGGATGGCCTTTAGGATGAGCACCTATATGGAGTTAGTTGGGATCTGAATACTCACCTTCTCCATGTCCAGATAGCAGTACACCGCAATGTACTCGTCTATAGTCAGGCCACCTCCAGGCCTGCGAGAACGTAGGTTCACTACTTCCCCCCATCAGGAAAGTCAAGTAATAAAGTATATGTCCTCGACTTCTATGGTGAGGTACATCCCATCTATCTGGAATGACTCTGAGTCTAGATCCCAGTAGTCCACTAACATTTCCAATAGTCTTGGTTTGGCCCTTAAGCCACCAAGACACCAAAATTTGTAAAACCCACATGCATGTAACGTTTTTTGAGCCATTAGATATACCCTTACTACCTCTTCAACATCACCATGTTCATGTTCTCTCCATTATAGGACCATCCTGCACAATTTTTTTTAGTTTTGTCCATTAGAATACTTAAAAAAACTTGAGCGTGGCTGCATACGTGACTGTTTGCCAAACAACCGCATATGTACGCAGCTGTGAGGGCATTTTTTGTGTATATCCATCCCTATACACGGAAAAACCCTCAATTTTCACGTGGACCATGGTTCCTATCTTGGAATGGCCTAGAAACCCAAATACACCATGGAATTCGACAAAAATTGCATCAAAATGGAAGAGTAGAGCATGGGTAAGTACCTGGAAAAAACGCTAGTGGATTCTGCCGGCTGGATCTCCTGGAATTCGCTATTGAAGTTTTGAGCTCAAATGGGTGAAAATTTCAAATGTTTTATAATGTTTTGAATTTTTTACTATTTATAGAAATTTTTCAAATTTTTGAAAATTTTTACCCCCTTTCCTATCGTTTGCACCGTTTCTAATCCTTTTGGACCGTTTTTGGACTAATTTATAATGTAGGAGACCTTTTTGAGTGTCGTTTCAGCCGTTGGATTGACCCGTTCATATCAATTTCAGGTATCATGTCTAAACTGTCATATAGGTTAGTTTTTGTCACCATTTGCATTTCACATGACCTTATGACCATTTCATTATAGCCTTAGGTACAAACCCACTCTATTATGTCACGGAACCTTCTTGTTGTTTTAGAAGTGGCATGATAGGAGTGGTAGAGCTTGACCTTACATGGGTACCCTAGTTAGCGCCTTATTTGCATTTGGTGCCCATGCTGACATTTTGTCCCTTAGGGTGTGGGAGTTCATTGTATAGTATTGCCATGACATTTCGCAAGAGCCTCATACTCCTCTTGATCTTTTGCTAGCCTATTTCCCTCAGGACTCCCTTATGTCAAGTTGTAATTGCATTATCATGATATTTTCCGACCTTATTGAGCCTTACGCTGGCTTTCCTGACATTGAATTTCAACCATATAGCTCGAGCTTATCTCATTTCTAGCCATGCAAAGCCATTTTATTTATCCTTTGCAACTTGTTCCCTATTTTTACCGAGAGGGGATTTTCCCCAAGTGTCACTATCCTACACATGTATCCTTGCATTGAGCATAGGTATGTTCCACTACTTGGAACTAGCTCTTTTTCCCATATGACACTCGTCTCCTCCTAGTCTATAACTATAAAGCAGTTTTATTATTTTTCAAGATTTCTAAATATTTGAAAAAGTCCAAAAAAAAATTAAAAACCAAAAAGTGAGACAAGAAAAGATGTTATCTTTTGGTAGTTGTCGAGTCATGTCACCTTCAAACAGAGCACTGTATATCACTTCCGTTGGTTGGGTTTATAGTTTGACTTAAGGAGATACACTCGTTTATCTAAGTTTGTCTCCACCGACTGGGTAAGCTTCCAGTCCCCATGGAGCCTCTGTTGATGCCTCCTGTGTCGCAGAGATGTCCTAGTTTTGTATATCGAGTCTGTGCTGCCTTTATTCAGTCACCATTCACCATTATGCTCTTGTTTGAAGGAAGTTGAAACCTGAGTCAGCCATTCCTCAGTTATCTTAACTTTGCATGTCGACCATTCCTGGTACAGTTTCTGGTTCATGCACCTTATGATCAAGTCCTTCCACATTATACAGATTTGCTGAGTACCTTGTGTTGGATGATGGGGAATGCCTTAATGGCCTCCTTCCAGCGGATTTCATCCCATTGACTCCAGATCATTTATTCTGGGATTGGAATCTAGAGTCATTTTTGAGTTCCTTGAGACTTGCAGTCATCAATGGCAGGTTCTCTCGCCATCGACAGTTTTTGGGAATACGTCAATGTCCCCTGATTGATGGATCCTCTCAAGTGTTCAACCTCAACACATTTATTCACACTTGTTAGTTTTCAATCTAGTACCTTGATTCCCATTTTTCATTATCGGTGGGTGATCTCACATCTGTTAACGGTATACATCAATGACTAGTTATCAGATGATGAACTACTATGTTTGACCTCGACACCTCTATTCACATAGTAGGACATGCACTCGTAGTGGTTTATGTAGAAGACCTTCCAAATTGGTGGCATCTCTTATATGCTACCTCCTTGATCGTGCCAGTGTTCATGAGATTTCAGCTCTCGTGACTTGATTCCAGTATATGTCAGACATTTCCAACTATTATGGAGATCTTGATCCATTGTATATCTTCAGCCATTATGGAGATCATGATCCTTTGTATATCTTCATCATGGATATTCTGATCTATGTATATTGTACGTGGCGATGAACACTTAGGTGATATTTTGTATCATGCCTATTCATGGCCATTATACTCTTATGTATCCTAGACTGCTATATGTATTTGTAGTTATGCGTAGAGTTGTATCATTGTACTATGTTGATTGGGTGGCTGGTATTCCATTTGAGATCCTTCATCACTCCACTTCTGGGATGGAATTATAATGTATTTTGGCCATCGTATGACCCCTCTGACCTCACACATTAGGGGGAATCTTTTATAGCTAATTTTACCACTCCTGGTGAATCACACTTGTATGGCCTTCCCTTGTCCCTCTGCAGACTCCTTAGACCCCTTGGACCATTTTTTTTCCTTTGATGTTTCCTTGTCCATCCCTATAAACATATGAAAATTGATACATGCGACTTTTAAACCCCTAATCGTGTATATACGTGGGTTTGACCCCTAAAACCGCATACATCGGGATGTGTGCAAAATCCAAATCCTTTTGGAGTTTTCCTTGACATGGATCTGACTCACTTGACTCCTGGCCTTCCATATGCCTTGAGATCACTCGGATTCGACCTTTCATTACCCCTTTGAAAAGATATATAAAGAACTCTTTGGATACATTAAAGGAATAAGAGAATTGAGAGCAAATAAACTATAGTCCATTGTTGCTGGAACTTGTTCTTGAGTCTACATCCCTTTGTCCCTTGGAGTACTTTTGTGTTCTTCCCAAGCTTGCCTTTTGCTTGTGAGCTTGCTATTGAGAGATGGAGGATTGAGGTGGCGGAGGCCCAAGTGGGGGATTCAGTTTCTCTGATTCGCAGACGTATGGATAGAGGTTGTATCCAATGTAATCTATGATTTTATATTAATAGAAATATCTTTTCCTGTACAATAATGTTTGTTTGAATGAATATTTTATCCATGGATGATTTCAAATGCTTATACATTGTTGATTATATATGCTAGAATAGATCTAACACCAATATATATAGCATGCTTGTATTTTTACTTGTTGTTGAGGAAGTGATTCATCAATTCAAGCTGAACTTGGAAAGCTCAATGGGGATCTACTTCAACCGTCCGGAATAAGGTACAAGGTCTGATCCTTTAGTGTTAGATATTTGATTTCTATTGCATATTGGAAAGAATTGATTTCTGGAGTCAAGCTATCTATTGTGGTACCCCAAGCCATAGGAATTTCTCTCCATAACAGGTATGAACTACCATGATACTTTTGCATCGGTTGCAAAAGTGGACTCCATCCACCTAGTTTTGGAAATTTCAACATCTAAGCATTGGGAAGTGCATCATATGGATATTAAGTCTACCTTTCTGCATGGAGATATTCATGAGGATATATACATGAATTAGCATAAGGGATACATTTCTTATCCATCTTTGGTTTGCAAGCTAAAGAAGTCACTATACGAGTTAAAACAGGCCCCAAGAGAGTGGTATTCCAAGATGGATGGCTTCCCTCTCTCACAAAACTTCCAAAGGTGTAAATCAGATCCAAATGTGTATGTATAGATTTCTGATGGTCATTTGATTATTATTGTTTTATATGTTGATGACTTACTGATTACAGGTAGTGTTAACACCCAAAAATGGTTAACTACCTCATCTACCCCATTACATGGCTCATTTGTCCACTTTCCTACCATATCTCCATCAAAAACCCATAAAACCATCTAAAAGGTCACCAAAAAGCTTAAAATGCCTCCAAAAGGCTATAAAATCCTTTTTTCCTCCAAAAATATCCAAAAAGGAATAAAAAATGTAAAATAATGAGGAAAAAGAGAAAACCCTAAAAAGCTGACCTAAACCACATGGTTTTATAAATAAGTGATGGAGACCCATTATTCCATCATCCATTATCATAAGCATCCTCCCTCTGCCGAAATTATTCTTGAAACCCTAGCTTACCATTAAGCTATTTTCACCATTGAGAACTCTTTTTGGTCCATTTCCACCACCGGAGAAATGGAAGAGGCAGCTTGGAGCTCGAAGCCACCGACATCGGACCAGCGCAACGGACTTCACCAACCTCCACATCGGAGGTAACATCAATAAAGATCATTGTTTACTATTTACTTTTTTTGCTTCATGTTATTTACTTTTCACCGTACTGCTTTATGAATGTCTAGATTAGCTTTTATTTCCGTTTAAACATTATTTACTTCATATATCATTGAACTGCTACTAAGGAATCCATATTCCTTAGTAGGTGCTCATTCGCACAAGCTAGGGCTAAAACTCTAGCAAAAGTTTTGGCGACTCTGCTGGTTTATTTCCTGCAATTTTATTTTCCGTTTTTCTTTTCGGCTGTCCCTTTCGGCTGCCGCCGACCGCGACTTTCAGCCCCATAGCCGCGTCTCGACCGCGCCTGTTTCCCTCAAACCTGCGGTCCGACCGCACCTGTCAGCCATTTTCCTGCGTCTCGGCCGCGTCTTCTCCTTTCGCAGTCGCGGCCCGACTGCGTCTGTCGGCCTCAAACCCGCGGTCCGACCGCACTTTTTTTCCTCAAACCCGCGGTCCGACCGCACGATTCCGCCACAAACCCGCGGTCTAAAATTTTTATTTTTTTTTCCCTCGAAAGTCGCGACCTGACCGCGGCTGTTTCCCTCAAACCCGTGGTCCGACCGCGCGATTCCACCACAAACCCACGGTCTTCCCCGAAAGCCGCGACCTGCTCGC
>LPNX010522732.1:41041-73035 GCA_001517045.1 Pseudotsuga menziesii | reverse complement strand
CTTCGCGGGCTACATCACAGTCCAGAGCAACCAACTCGTATGCTCAAATGCCACATCAACACCATTCCCATGGACCCTCCTGTCCACCTCAGTGTTTCAACCATATGACTCCCACTTACGCCCCCCGATCGCACCTCATCCCTACTATCACCAGCAGGCTGCACCAACTCCTGCGCCATCACAAGCCCAACCTCATTATTACCCGCCACAGGCATCCCATGTGGCAAACACACAACCCGCTCCACAGCACTATCAGCAACACCCTCAGGTTGCTGCACCTGCGCAGCCTCCACCTACATATCATCCACCGCAGCCTGCTCCAGCCCCTGCGCAACCTCAAAATCCACCTATTATCCAAGGGCAAGTTTACGCTCAACAAACCCCGCAACAAAACCAGAACAACCAACGTAACCAGGGCCAACAAAACCGCGGCAGGGGCCGGAATTTGTGAACAAACTATCGTTGTTCTATTTGCGGGGTCTATGGCCACTACACACATTTTTGCCCCCACATGGAGCGTGTTTGGAAAATTTGGGCTGAAGATGCCCGCCGCCAAGGGCAGGTGGCTCCTCAAGCACCACCCAACCCCCCACAACCTTAGCAGCCACCTTTGGTGCTGCAAAACCCCTTACCAACCCAAGGCATAGTGAACACCCAACCGTTGGCTTCTCCTCAAGCCAACGTGCCAACCCAACAAATAATCACTTACGATGCTCCTGATCAACCCGTGCTTGACTCAGGTACCCACCACTTGTTGATGATGTCCTCCGATGAGGTCAACCTCCAGACCCAACGGAACCAATATGGCTCCACCTCTGAAGTCATATGTACCCTATCCCATAATACGAGAACTCCTACTAATCAACCGCCCTTGTTGCCTCAACCCCTTTGGTACCTAGTCACATTGGTGCTACACCCATCCATACCATTCCTTTCCTCTTCCCTCCCTCAGGAGTAGTTAGCGCCCCAGTCATGGCTACCCTCAGCCTTCCTGGGTTAACCTTAGGATTACCTGTTTGGTATCTTTCGCCTCCCGTTCCCCCGTCGACACTAGATGTCGTCCTGCAACCAGTGCAACCAATTATCACTACTATTCAATCACCTCCCAGTATCGCTACCCCGTCATCCTTCGCGAAACCCCCCCCTCCTCTTACCAAACCCACTGGGGGCAGAGGCCCCCAACCTTACACTGCTGTCCCACCTCCTAAGACAGTCAAAAATCCCCCTGTGTTTCGTGCTCCTCCCAAATGCGTGCTGTGCGATGAGTTGGGCCATGCGACTCACCTATGTCCTCAGTTACCGGCATTACAGGAATACATACAACTACTTGATGACGACCCCACTATCCTGGTTGTCCATCTTGATTCAACCCCTAAGCCTCGCGACAAATCCCTGCGCACTAACCAATCCTGTGCCTTATGCAGTGTCTACGGACATTACTCACATCACTGTCCCGATCTCCCCGAGTATAGAATAGCTCTCTTTGAGATGAACAATCTGGATCTTGAGACGACACCCCTCACCATTGAGGAAATCCACCCCCCGGTCTCTCCCCCTTCCGAAGAGATTAATACCATTTATATGATCTCTTCCGCCCCTACTCCCTCGTCAACCGATTTGACGACACAAACTTTCCATACTGATAAGGAGATCCTCGAAGCTCTCACTGCCTCGGATTATCCCTGGGATGACATGCCCTGTCTTGACCCTGCCATTATAGCGCACCACATTGACACATGGCCTGATGTACCCACCGTTCGTCAGAAACAACGTCCCATTCATCTCTAGCTACAGTCTTGGAATCAGCACGACGAGACCGTCACGATGGTCACCTCGTAGCATTATTTTTTCTACGTCATTTTTTGCCCATTTTTAGACACCACTAGTCACCTCGGTTTACGCGCCACTTCGGCCGTTCTCCATTTTTTCACACTGTTGATATCGCTGGATTCATTTTTCCGAACTTGTGATGATGCTTGAGATCATTTCTTGCTCTCACTTGATACAATTTCAACATTGTGTCCAGACAGCACTCGTCACCTCGGTTTGTGCGCCACTTCGGCCACTATCCATTTTTTACACTTTTTATATCGCCGGATTCATTTTTCCGGGCTCGTGATGATGCTTGAGATCATTTCTCGCTCTCACTTGGTACAATTTCAACAGTACGTCCCTACACCTTGCCGCATCAATTTGCGCGCCACATCGGCCGTCATCAGATTATTTCACACTTTTACATGAGCCATCCACTCCTGTCATACTACAAATGTTTCGTTATTTTTCCACCATTCATTCACCCCGCAAGGAGGCCCACTAGTGTTCCCCCCCACCCTCAGTCCTGGTCATCATAAATATTCCTTGATTGAACACTTCCTCCTTGCCTGGCCATTAATTCAGAGTCTTCTTATTTGCTTTCAGACTCCTTAAAATTGAAAGCAATCACGAGCATGAACTGTCATGGGCTCGTAAAATCCACATGACAGTACCATTCCATCATTTCAGAGTCTTCTTATTTGCTTTCAGACTCCTTAAAATTGAAAGCAGCCATGAGCATGTACTGTCCTGGGCTCGTAAAATCCACACGACAGTACCATTCAATTACTTCAGAGTCTTCTTATTTGCTTTTAGACTCCTTAAAATTGAAAGCAACCACGAGCATGAACTGTCATGGGCTCGTAAAATCCACATGACAGTACCACTTTATATCCACACTTCTTCTAGTTCACTAACCCATGAAGAAGTCCCCCCGCGACTCTTGGCGCTATGATCAATCCTCTCGGCAGCACCTCCAATTAGGTCGCCTTTGTTCAGAGTATTCTGTAGTCTCCTACCATGATACCACAGCTTGAGTCTCCCTCAGCCCAGTGAACTTCCCAGATCACATACAGCTATGATACCTTTACCACCAATCAGTTTCATGTGCTGCCCGATCATCCCCGCCATCCTACTCTGAACAAAGGAAGTTTGAGTCCACCCACTCTCCTTGCCCAGTTATTTACCCCAGTTTACCAACCCTGCCATCAGTACTACCACATTTTCAGTTTTGCACCTCGCGCTCCTGTCAAGGAAACATCATTGCCTTGATAGTTGTAGGTCTCCCTCTGTCGACGACAACTCCTCTATTCCAGAGGATAGACCCAGAGGTCCCTGCGCCTCGGACCCATCACCATCTATGGTGAGTGCCTACGGATCATTTTGGGAGGACTTATCATTGCCTCTCCGAATGATTGTTTCTCACATGCTCGACATCAGCACCTTGATCGCATCGTTGAGAATCGCGCAGGATTTGTCGAAGACCCCGGATTTCCCCCCGACTCTAGCACATTGGTGAGTCACTTTGGAACGACCAGTTATATGTTCCCGTGGATGTTCGGGCTGCGTTAGCGATTGTATTCGGAAGCCATTCAGTTCTATGCTTCTTTGAGTACCCAGTTCAGTTCAAGAACAGCGCATCATCGCGATTATGACCATTGTCACTATGATACAGCAGCTTATCAGTTCCTTTGGAACCACATTCAGTAGCACTGACCTCATTTCAGTGCATCAGTTGTTTAGCTCAGACATGGTCAGCCCAGTAGTATGTTCCAGATTGATGTCCCCTCTGGACTCTCATGATATACACAGTTATTTTTATGTATCTTGATACGAGCATGGGAATGCCCGCCTCGTCCATATTATCAGATGATCCCTCATCCATTATTGAGGTTATGTCCTTTTCAGTCCTTGCAGGTGGTTCGAGATCGGTGTCCCGGACTTCAGTTGCTTCCTTCTCTTCTCCACACCCCAAGAAAAACCAAATATGACTCATGATGTCCATCGGCCATACGATGAGCTCCTACCCTCACACATCAGGGGGCAATCTGTTAACACCCAAAAATGGTTAACTACCTCATCTACCCCATTACATGGCTCATTTGTCCACTTTCCTACCATATCTCCATCAAAAACCCATAAAACCATCTAAAAGGTCACCAAAAGGCTTAAAATGCCTCCAAAAGGCTATAAAATCCTTTTTTCCTCCAAAAATATCCAAAAAGGAATAAAAAATGTAAAATAATGAGGAAAAAGAGAAAACCCTAAAAAGCTGACCTAAACCACATGGTTTTATAAATAAGTGATGGAGACCCATTATTCCACATCCATTATCATAAGCATCCTGCCTCTGCCGAAATTATTCTCGAAACCCTAGCTTACCATCAAGCTACTTTCACCATTGAGAACTCTTTTTGGCCCATTTCCACCACCGGAGAAAGGGAAGAGGCAGCTTGGAGCTCGAAGCCACCGACATCGGACCAGCGCAACGGACTTCACCAACCTCCACATCGGAGGTAACATCAATAAAGATCATTGTTTACTATTTACTGTTTTTGCTTCATGTTATTTACTTTTCACCGTACTGCTTTATGAATGTCTAGATTAGCTTTTATTTCCGTTTAAACATTATTTACTTCATATATCATTGAACTGCTACTAAGGAATCCATATTCCTTAGTAGGTGCTCATTCGCACAAGCTAGGGCTAAAACTATAGCAACAGGTAGCACAGTTACTTCTGTTTCAGTCATCAAAACTGCTCTCCACAATGCATTTGAAATGAGCAATTTGGGGCTCTTAAAGCAATTTCTTGGGCTCAAAATTGAGAAAAATTATGATGGGATAATGGTCACTCAGTCCAAATACATATTAGACCTATTATTAAAGTTTAACATGGCTGAATGTAAGGCTACCCCATTCCCTTTCCTTTCAGGGATCAGCCTTGAAGAAGGAAAAAGCACACCTCGCATGGACTGCACTATTTATTGACAACTGATAGGTAGCTTGCTCTACTTGACTCATTCTCAAATGATATCTATTACACCATGAATGTTGTGTCAAGGTACATGTAGTAGCCTCATGATATTCATTGGAAGGCAGCCAAGAGGATCCTCCAGCATATTCATGGAACCAGGACCTACGACATTCATTATGCTGCAGACTCTAAGCTAGAGCTGGTTGATTACACAGATTTTGATTGGGAAGGTGATTCTATTGATCAGAAATCTACTTTTGGATATGTCTTCATGTTTGGTGGTGGCCCCATTTTCTATTCTAGCAAAAAGCAAGCCACCATAGCATCGCCTTCAGCAGAGGTCAAGTACCGAGGAGCGGTGAATGCATGCATCCAAGCTGTTTGGTTGCAATGCATTCTTTCAAAGTTTGATCTTGGTAGTACTTTTTCCACTTTCATCTTTTCTGACAATAAAATTTTATTAAGATATCCACATATCTAGTTACCAGGCAGAGGGATAAGCATGTAGAGATACACATGCACTACATCAGAGAGTTAGTGCATGACAGGACCATCATTCTGCAATACTACCCGACTGATGAGCAGATTGCAGACATCTTCACCAAGATATTTTCAAAAAATAAGTTCACTTACCTCCATTCACTGTTGTGGGTGATTTCATCAGGGTGATCAGACTACTTTCAGTGTTCATCTTGAGGGGGGGTTTTTCCCACTGGGTTTTCCCTCTTTTCCTCACTTAGATTTATTCTTGAGCATTGTTTTAGTTAATTTTATTGTACAAGGTGACCTATGTCCTTAGTTGTGGGGGCCCTAGCATTTCATGCACTTTATGTTTCTACTCCTCCGAGTATAGCTTAAGGGGGGGGGTGTTGGAGACATTTACCCACCATGCACACTTAATTTGGTCAATTTGTCCTTGTTAAACCACTATCCTAGTTTTATTGACTTAATTTACATCAAAGGAGCACTATATGACATCATTATGAGCATACCCACGCCTACCTTCAGTCAAGGAGGCTAACTAAGCCTTCTCCTTCATTCGGGGAGGCTAACTGGAGCACTCTGGGGGTGATCTGAGTGTCATAAATGCACCTAATTGCTAATTGATGGTTACAATCAGTTAAAATTAGTGTTGAAGGTTCCTCCATTCATTATATTGATTATTTTATTAATATTTAATGAACTAGAGTCAACAGGGGCACCTCCAACCACCTCTGATGGTCAGTTTGACTTTAGTTAACCTCATTGGGGTTCATTGGGGTTATTGATGCGCTACCACTTGTTGGTTGGCATGCAGTGACATGTGTCTAAGCTACTTTCAGTTAGAATCAGTCATTTATTGCACTCCAACTTTAGTTAGGACTCAGTTGAGTCAATCAGGACTTGATCAGTTGGTTAACTAGTGTGTTTACTGTGGCTTATAGTCAGTTAAGCTACACCCATTCATTCAATTCGAATGACCTCCTTGGGAATTTGAATTTTCTTGGAATTCATGCATCTTGCATGATTATTGTATTGTATTATTCATTATTCATTTTATTATATAGAGCTACTACTTCCATTGCAGAACCATTTTGCCAATTTTATGCATATTTGTCTGTATTCTTTGTGAGACAGTGTTTTAAGTTCCTAGACCACTTTGACAAATTAATACTAGATACTGATTGATCCTAATGGAACTTAAATGTCCATAATGACATATAGGAGACATATTTATATTAAATAAATGACTATAATGACATTTAGTTGTTACCGACGACATTTTAGTGACCTTAATGGCATTTGAGTGATTGTAACAATGTGACATGGATCCAAACCGTGATGAATGATGATGAACCATAATGGAATATAAGGGACCCTATCAATGATGATGACAATGATGTGGTTGATGATGTATTTTTTGATGAGGACGATGATGACCATGATGTTGTTAATGATGTACTTATTGATGTTGATGTTGATGATGGCGATGTCAACGATGATGATGATGCAATGTATGATGTACTTGATGTTCACATTCACTTGTCCTCGACAACATTTGGGTGACCTTAATGGAATTTGTTCTCGACAAAATTTCAATGATATGTTGGATGTGGTAAATTTGTTGCAAAATATTAGCTACTATATATAGATAACCACATTAATTAGAAAAATGTTAATGATAAACTAAGTTGTCTACCTCATCAACATTGTTCATTAGTGCAAGATGGAATATTACTATAGTAAAGTTCATATAATTATTCAATAGTGTACGTAATATTAACTAAACAATCATTGACATTTCATTATTCAATGCATAATAAAAAATGGGAACACATGGTTAAAATAAATTGAAACAAAAATAACATTTGCTAAGCCCATGATAAAATGACTATTTTGAATAGTGATTTCCATGTACATTTAAGTATAGAGTCATTAAGAAGAAACCTTTTAAAAAAATATAAATCAATAAACTAATTCAAAATTACTAAATCCATGTGATAAAAAAAAAATTCAAATATTTGGACATAAGATCATAATTATTCAAGTAATATGGATCAAAAATCCTATAAAATTAGAAGTCTTCATTTTCATTATTATCAACCTATATGTCATCCAATGCTTCCTTATTAATGTTGATATGGTCCTGCAAGTTTTTTATATTATTCTTTCTGTCAGGTGGAATAACTCCCGAATTCTTATTATTTCTCCATAGAATGCCTTTATTTATACATCTAAGATGACTCTTGGGATCACACATCCAAGAGTCTCTTCATATTCCTAATATTTACAATAACGTATAATCTTGACAGATTATATTCCAACAATCCCCCCCTTAATCCGAAGGGGTGTTAATAAGTTCGAGCATGTTTCTGAATCTTTCAAACTTTTCTCATCCAAGCGCTTTGGTGAAGATGTCTGCAACTTGATCATTTGTGGAACAATGTTGAAGATGGATTGTCTTGGCCTCTACATGATGTCAAATCAAATGATACTTTTTGTTGATGTGTTTGGTTTGATCATGGAATCTAGGATTCTTAGCCAGCTTGATTGCAGAAGTATTGTCGATCAATAATGGAGTGGAGTTCTCTTGTTTTTCTTGCAAATCTTCAAGTATCTTCCTGAGCCATACTATTTCTTTCGTTGCTTCAGCTGCAGCCACATATTCTGCTTATGTTGTTGAATCTGCCAGAACTGGCTATTTGCGTGATCTCCATGAGACAGCTGCTAATCCAAGACTCATAGTGTATTTAGAATTTGATACTCTCGTCTCCTTATCACCATCAAAATATGAGTCTAAGTACCCAATAAGTTTGAAGTCATCCACCTTAGATTACTTGAGTCCAACGTCTTGAGTCCCCTTCAAGTATCTTAGAACTCTTTTTGCAGCTGACCAGTGTCCTTCACAAGGTTTATGCATGAACCTTGAAAGTATGCCAACAACATAAGAAATATCTGGTCTAGTTGTTGTAAGGTAGATAAGCCTTCCTACAAGTTGTTGATACTTGGTCGCATCCTCAAATTCTTTTCCTTCGCTTGATGTGAGCTTCATTTTCTGTTCCATTGGAGTAGAGATAGGGTTGCATTCTGTCATGCAAAATTTGTCAAGTAGTTCTCCAACATATTTTTTCTGAGATAGGAATATGTACTTAGGATGTTGAGTTACTTCAATTCATAAGTAATAGTGGAGATGTCCCATATCTGTCATTTCAAAGATATTTTTCAAATCTTTATTTATGGATGCTATATAGATCTCATTGTTCCCTGTCATCAAAAGATCATCTATGTACACCACAAGATACACAACAGATCTTCCAACTTTCTTTATAAACAGTGTTACATCATCAAGATCAAAATGTTTGAAATTTAACTTCAAAAGATGCTCGGTTAATTTTTCATACCATGCGCGAGGCGCTTGTTTTAGGCCATACAAGGATTTGACAAGATTGCATACCTTTTGTTCTTTTCCTTTCACAACAAATATTTCTAGCTGAGACATGAAGACATTGTCTTTCAAGTATCCATTCAAGAAATTAGTCTTCACATCCTTCTAATGAAATTTCCACCCATTCTGAGCAGTTAAAGAGAGTAAGGTACAGATGGTATCCCATTTTGCTGTAGGAGAAAACGTTTCTTCATAGTCAATTCCTTCCTTCTGTGCATAGCCTTTTGCTACAAGCCTCGCTTTGTGCTTGTCAAGTGAGCCATCTGATCTATATTTGTTCTTGTACACCCACTTGTAGCCAATTGGTTTGGTTCCAACTGGAGGGTCAACCAGCTTCCAGGTTCCATTCTTCATGAGTGCATCATACTCATTCTGCATAGCCTCTTTCCACTCAACTCGAGTAGAATCTTCTTCAAAGGAAGTTGGTTCAAAGTTAGCAGATAAATTAAATTCACAATCAAATGATACATCCATGTCATCACCTGAATTATCTGCTTCTCCTCCATCTTCATGTCTTTTTGAACTTCTCGTTCTCGTCTTTCCAACTTCATCTAGATGGACACTTTCAAGTGTCTTTGTGGCCCATTTAGGAATCTTTCGTGATGGTCCTGGTTGATCAGCTAGTGGTGCTTCATTTCCTTCAAGGTTGAGTCTTCCAAGTCTCTCAATCACATCATCTAGTTGAATCTCTTGTTTAGGTGAAGTAGCAGGAACTTCTTCATGTGGGGGAGTTGGTGCTTCATATGGATATTCCAAAGGTTGATCCAAAATAGGAATCCCCCCTTCAAGGTTTGGAATTTCATATTCATTTTCATAATATTTCTTTGGATGAGGATATTTTTCTAAATGATCAAGCTGTCTCTCAATGGACTGGTCATTTTTATTAGTCTTAAGAAAAATGACATCTCTGGAAATAACAAACTTCTTGTTTACCTCATCATATAGACGGTATGCCT
This sequence comes from Pseudotsuga menziesii, assembly GCA_001517045.1. Taxonomy (NCBI): domain Eukaryota; kingdom Viridiplantae; phylum Streptophyta; class Pinopsida; order Pinales; family Pinaceae; genus Pseudotsuga; species Pseudotsuga menziesii. The sequence continues at coordinate 63,366 of LPNX010522732.1, read as the reverse complement.
TGGAGTTTTCTTCGTACCCCAGGAAAATGCATTTTCTGCTTCGAGCACCAAGCTTGTTTCTTTGCTCCTTTGGAATCAAGACATAACAGGTGGAACTAAAAACTCTGAGATGCCTGACTAAAGGGAGATGGCCAAACCACATTTCATGTGGAGTATTGTTATCAAAAGCATTTGAGGGACTTTTGTTTCTCAAATAGGCTGCACATTTCACTGCATCACCCCAAAACATTAGTTTTACATTCTTAAAAAACATCATTGAGCGTACCATATTCATTATGGTTCTATTCATTTTTTCTGCTACACCATTTTGTTGAGGATTATAGGGAACTGTAGTCTGATGTGCAATTCCATGTTGGTGAAGATAATATTCAAAATCATTTGAAGTGTATTCTTTCCCATTGTCAGTACGAAGTGTACCAATTTTAGATTGTGCTTGTTTTTCTATCAATGCATGAAAGTCCTTGAATGTTTGAAATGCTTCTGATTTTGTCTTTAATGAGTAAATCAAACACATTCTTGAGTAGTCATCAACAAAGTTCATAAAATACTTATTCCCATTGGCAGAAGGAGTTGGCATTGGGCCACATAAATCAGAATGCACTAATTCTAATTTCCTACTTGCTCTGAAATTAGATTCATGGAATGGCAGCTTACTATGTTTCCCTAATATACATGCATCACATTTGCTCTTCTCTTTGGGAATGGTGGGAAAACCAAATACACCATTATTTCTCAATAAACGAAGACTGTTATAATTCAAATGACCAAATCTTGCATGCCACAATAAACTTGATGACAAATTACCTTCTCCATGCTGAGAGAGGTAGGCATAGTTCTGAACCCTTGCAGATGAACCCTTTAGCTTCAGCAGCTTCCCATCTTCATATCCAGTCATGATGACTTGGTTGTCAGAGGACTTTCTTATTTCTACGATTCCATCAAACATGTGGATGGAATGGCCTTGTTGTCGAATCTGCACCAAGGAAAGCAGGCTTCTCTGCAACTCTGGAAGATAAAGAACATTCTTCAACAAGAAATCAGGGAATCCAGGCATCTTCATCCGAATGGTGCCCATTCCCTTTGGTTTAAGACTTGGCTTATCTACAAAGTAAACTATGCCATTTATTGTTTCATTAAGTTCTTCAAAACAGTCTTTTATAAAAGTCATGTGTGATGTTGCACCAGTATCAAGTAGCCAACAATCTGTGTAAGATGAAAGTGAAGTCATTTCATTAATACCAAGATTACAATGTGCAACAATAAAATGAGCAGAATCTGAAGATTTACTAGCATCTTGGTTCTTATTTTCATCTTTCTTCTGGTTATGTTTGTCTTTGATGGAGTCCCATGAAGCCCAACATTGATCTACAGTGTGTCCAATCTTTCCACAATGCTTGCACTTCAAATCTGATCTTTTGCTGGAGTTGTTTCTTCCTTCTCTACCTATGAAGTTTGTTCTTCCTCTACCTCTCTTGCTGCTTTCTCCTTTGGTATGATCTTTGGATTGGTATTTGGTGTGGTTCTTTGATTTTTGAGCAAAGCAAAGTGATTCTCCAGAATGCTCGGTTGTCTTATTACCAAAATTTTTCTCTCTGTCAGCTATCTTCTCTACCAGGGTGTCAAATGTCAGTGATTTGAACTTGTCACTTGCTTGCAATGACTCAAGATAGTTGGAGTGAGAAGGATACAAATATTTTACAAATGCTACAATGGGAAGATCTAGTTTCATACCAGAGTCTTGAATCTTGTGCATGATAGCTTTGATTTCAGAGGCAAGTAACATGGGATCATTGTCTTTTACTTCTAAACTGAATAGTTTTAGCATTAGTTGAATAACTTCCATTTCAGAGTGTGAGTCATACATATCTTTTAACGTTTTTAGTGCTTCAAAACATGACTTTGTAGGCAATATGTGTTGGCTCACCTCTTCACTGACTGTGGCAGTGGTTACCACTAAAGATTTCTTGTCTTTTTTTTTCCAAATGTCCTTCTCTTTCTTGGATTCTGGAGGTCCTGGGTCTCTGGTTATGGGCCCTCCAGCTTCTGTCTCTATTGTGGTGCCTTCTCAATTACCGTCCCAAAGGTCATTGTAGATGAAGGCAGATTTGATCTTCCTCTGCCATTTTGGATAAGTGTCTTTGCCAGTGAGAGTGGCACCAAATATAGATGCTATAGATTGCATCTTCTGTGATTGAATCTTGCAACTAAAACAATAGGAGAAAAAGAAGAAAGAGTAAAGGTGCAGGTCTAAGTCTCTGCCACCTTCCTCAAGATTTACAACAATGTCAATGTCTCTGCTATTGTCATACAAAATTTGAAATACAAACTTAATCCTCTCAAGCCTACAATACCAACTTTAACGTAGTCTTTATGGTCTTCAATGCAGCTATGCAGAAATAAATTAAATTCACAATACACTTAATATACTTCAAGAAATACACTTAATATGACTGTAGAGAGCAGCACCATCCAAGATGCACTGAACGGCGTTAGAATCAAAACATATAATGGGATCGGTGAAAGGAATCTCGTTCTCTAACATACAAGTGTCTAACGTAAGTGTCCCAATAAATATTGACCAATATTACTGTGATAAAGGAAAGTGCAGCAACTGAACATCAGCAGTGGCAATATCAGATGTAACTTTCGAGAAAATAAGAGGAACTTACATAGACAAGGATCTTTATTTGGCATGCAGCGACAACGTGCCATGTACATATTTGAATCTTGTAGACATTGAACTTCACCCTGTAAAAGCTGAGATCTCTCACAATTCCTTCTGCTAGAGTAGTTATGGACAATCAAAACACAACAATCTCTACCTCAGGAAATGGTTCTCAGCACGCGTAGCTCCAGCGTTGGGTGATTATTGCACAAAATTCCTCAACATACATGAGCTTCAAATCCCACAACAATTATGGCTCATCAAGCACAGGCTCATACAACAATCGCATTATTCTCAACTCATACACAAAGGAAAATTTGTAGAATTTCCACTGAACCTCCATGCACAAAATTAGGGTAAACTAAATTAGGTTTTATGCATTCTAATGGTGACAAGTAGCAACAATCCTCAGTCTTTGATCTTCAAAGAACTCGCAACAGCATATCATGGCTTCAATATTCAATAGGTTCCCAACTTTGAGTACTGAGATCTCCTATTGGATGGTCACAACACTCAATCTTCCATAGCAAATCTGAAAACAAATCTCTACATGAAATCACAGCTCACACAACATGGCTTCACATACAACTCGTGGATTCTTCCCATGTTCGAACAGAAGAAACAGTTTCACATGGAGGCTATGGGTGGTGGAGAGTGTAGATGAGATAAGATTAGCGCATGGCCCTCTCAACGCAGGCGTGGAGAATATCTCAACAAGCAGTGGAGTGAGAGCAGAATGGAGCTAAGCAGAGTAGAGAAAGCATTTTACTCAGAGTAATACTATCGCATCACTCATGAACGTTAGAGCAGCCAGTGCATGCACCAATGCATGCAATCTGCAGACTGAGGAAATCCCAGGGTGCAAATAGTAGCAGAATGCAGACTGTACATGCATGAGTTATGAATCACTCTGATACCACTGTCAGGTGGAATAACTCCCGAATTCTTATTATTTCTCCATAGAATGCCTTTATTTATACATCTAAGATGACTCTTGGGATCACACATCCGAGAGTCTCTTCATATTCCTAATATTTACAATAACGTATAATCCTGATGAATTATATTCCAACACTTTCTACACCATCCTGCTAAAGTGGTATTATAATCATCTTCGTCTTCACTTTTTTCTAACTCCAGATCATCCAATTGAATTCCACCATATTGATTCTCATCTATCTCTAGATCATGTTGATTAATGGCATGAAAAATGTTGTCATGTTGTGTGTGAATATCTTCATCTTCATCTTCTTTTGTTTGAACATCTTTATCTTGAACATCACCATGGGTGGTCATTTCTTCATTGTTCCATAATCTCTCAGCTTTAATTGGTTGGATATCATTGTTTTCCTCAATATTCATCGAGGCATCATCGAATACATGTATTAATATTGGATCATAATGTATGACAATATCCACTTTGTATCCACAATATATTCATAGAAAAAAACCTGCACATGAACCATAATCATATATTAGACATGTTACTATAATTTTTAATTAATATGCACATTTATATTCATAATGAACTATGAATTAACATATTGTATATAACCATTGATTCTTGTTATTATAGTTATGTTATATTGATAATAATACCTTCTCACAATGAATTGGTAAGACATAGAGTTCCTTGTCTTCTGGTAGGTACCTCAAGGAATCTATAGAAAATAATCCACTATGGGTATCATGTCTTCACATCCTCTCAAATTCCTCATACCATTTACATTTAAAAATACAACATTTGAAAGGCCGGTAATCCAACTCAATAATTTCTTGGATTTTTCCAACATACTAAAGATTCCCTTCAATAATAGTCTTATCTTTTGAACATGTTTGACTTTATTGCTTGAAATCAACCATGACACCACGATCAAAGGAGCATCTTTTTAATTCTATTATTTTCACATGCTAGTGCCAGCCATATGACCACATTGTAGGATATATCCTCAGCTATATCATACCATTTGTTTTAGTTCAACTAGAAAAAACAACTATATATGCATTATTAAATAGTCAATAGTGTCAACAATGTTTTGTAAACAAAAATTTGCGAGATTTATAAATGTACCTTTCTTTCATATCCTATAGAAATGTCGATCGCATCTTCTGTTATTTTTGTATGATTTCCTTCTTCATCTATTGATTTTGAATTTGTTCACTAACCCATTGTAATGTGCAATCTTTTCCCCATTCCCTAGACAGATCCATGGGAAGTGGTGTATTCCTTGGGTTTGATCTCTTAAATTGTCTCCTTGCTTCTAAAATTTCTTCCCTTTTATTTTCATACAATGAAATCCATTTATTCATACAATACACATGGTAAAGAACAAAATTTTCAAGCACAATGCGTTCATCAACACCGATTGAAAATCAACATGTACATTTTCAAATTGCAAATGTCATTATTATGTTTTTGAAAAATAATATTTTTATAGAGTAAATGATTGAAATAACCACAATGATCATGATTTTACTCACCAACTTCTACTTGAACACCATTATATTGATTTTTCTCTCCATCTATAATATCTCCTGCATGTGATTCATCCCATATTTGTGGACCATCTTCATACTCTTTACCAAGGAATTCACATAGAATGAAAAATGATTCATTCAATACATATCCTTCAGCAATGAAACCCTCTAGATGTGCCTTTTATCAAAGATATCTTTTTAGTGTTCTCATATACCTCTCAAAGAAAAACATCCACCTTGTTGATACAACACCCACCATTTCAATGTCTTCTACTAGGTGTATAAGCAGATGAACCTGAAGGTCCATGAAACTTGTAGGGAGCTCCTTTTCCAATAAACATACAATTTCTGCAATTTCATTCTTCCATCTTCGTAATTCACTCTCATAGATATCCTTGGAGGACTCCCAACTAATATAATATTGGTAAATTAGTATGAACAACTATTGAAATTAAAAATGCAATGTATTATAGCTTTCTCTTACATACATAAAAATTTCATGCCACATACCTTGTAAATGCTGACAATCGACTTGCATATCTTAGTAATGACATATGTAAGAGTATAACTGAATAAAGAGGAGTTATTTGTACATACCATGCATGCCATCATAACCATTTACTAATGTTTTGTATGGCTTGACTTAGTGGTATGGAAGTCGACCTAGGCTGTAATTGACCTGGAAAGCTAACTAAGCATGTTACAAGAACACAACCAACTAAAAATATTGAATGCAAGGATGAGTGGCATGTTAGCCACATGTAAGAAAGTTATTGGTTGATAGGGGACCCCTCAAATTTATAGGAATATTAGGTCCATGTAGGTGTCATTTGGGCATAAGTAATTATAGTCTCCTAAAAGTTTGTAAATGATCCTTAGGCCCTTTGGCCTTTTAGGAAGGGAGAAAAATATATAAGGGAACAAACATTGGTGGTTATCTATTTATGTAGTTGATTAGTTGGTTATCCTAGAAAAGAGAGAATCAATGTTTCAATATTGGGGAAGAGGAATTTCCCATGATTCAAGTGAAGCACCTGAAATTGTAGAGAGGGAAATATTTGAGGAGATCAAAACCAAAAAAATATTAGTTGTTGAATGTATCATAGTAAAGGAAATAAGCTATACACCCTATAGTTGTTGTGTTTAAAACGAGTATAAAAGCTCTAGTTGAGATCTTTGTAATCTCTAATTTTCCCTAAAAAAATCAAAGATTTGAGAAATCCATTCTAGGTTAGAGATTTCCCAAATCAAGTTTCTCTAGGAAAAATCTTAGTGTCTGATTGTCTATTTTTTCATTGCAATGGTTATTCTAAATAAATAATTATATTTATCAACACTATTTAAATAAACACAAAAAAATAACTAATCAAGGAACATAAGGTTTTTGTTTGTGAACTCAAACCAATGAAAGGAACAAAAAAGGCCTCCTAATGGTTTGAGGGAAAACAATATACTCAAAGGTATAGACTTTAGTGCTTGTGATTTCTATGCTAAAATTTGTAGGAGTCCTCGTGGTCATCCTAGGACATAGTTTGTATGCTTAATGTCTGGTGCAAGAACTATATGGTGGGTTTGTACAAGGGTAACATAAAATGCAAATTATATGCATTATCAAGTCATTTAGAGAACATTCTTAACAATAGTATGTAAAAAGAATCAAGTTCAAGATGAGAAAAGGTTTTCTAAGCTCTAACTTATGATTGTAATATATTTGATACAATACAAGTTATTCCATAATTCATTACTAAAGTGATATATCTATTTTGTGACATTTCAATGAAAATTAATCATTTTTGTATTGTATTATTAGGTATAAGCTTTTGTCTTCCATTTGTTTTAGGAATATTAACCCACTTTTAAAAGGGAGAAGGAGATGATGAAATCCATTTTTCAAAGGGAGAAGGAGATGATGCACTCCACTTTTCAAAAGAAGAGAAGATGTTGCATTCCCCACCTCCTTAAACATTGAAATCCAAGACTATATTATGGGTATCCATATTATGTAAAGATCCAAAATGGAATGGATATCCTAATTAAGTAAAGATCAAAATGTAAATGTATATCCTAATTATGTCACACTAATGGTGGAAATACACACACATGGTGGAAATACTACCATTTTGGGAGGACTCTCAAATATTTTCCTCTTTTGTAATAACTATGGGGATGATCCAGACAAATCGGATCAATATTGATTACCTCCAAGGATGGCCTAAGGATATAATAGGGAGAAACTCCTACATGTCATAGGAAAGAGGGAGGATTTAAAATTCAAAAAGATCGAGGAGGGGAAGGAAAAAGTAAAGCCATCATAAAGGTATGGCCGAGGAATCCCTGAACTGCATAATACCTTTTCTATTTTGGCAATGTATTTTAGATATATATCATTTTCACAGCCTTTGAAGCTTTTCTTTTGAATTTTGATGACCCTTAATGTACTTATGAACTTGATTATATATATCCATGAGTTTGTTATGATAATTTTGGTTCTTTATGGGATATAATGTGTAAAAATGTATCATGTTTTACTTTCTTTAAAGAAACATTTTTATTTATGAAGGATATATATCAAATGAATGCATGCTTAAAATCACACAAGGTAGTATAGGGCGTGGAAATCATTGAATGTGTGAATCTCATCAAGAGAAGTAGGTATATGTATCTTATATTTAAGGGAAGGTTGAGGAGTGAAGTCAATATAAGGAAGATCAAAGTGAATAATATTGCAAGGAAAGGTGAAGGAGGAGCTGAAGGAAGAGCAGAAGGAGGACACAAAGGTTTGACTTATGGAGAAGGAACCCAAACAATCAAAGGACACATATCAGAATAAAATAATGATACAAAGGGCTGTGTTGGAGATGTATATTACGACAAAATGGATACTGATGTTAGATTGTTCATAACCACATGGGTCTTTCCTGGTGAAATACGATCTCACCCAAAACGGTGCACATAATCACCATCATCACATCCAACCATGAAAAAATTAGAATAATGTTGCGATGAACCCTTGCATCTATGAGAAACAAATTGAGTTGATACAATTTTAGACCCAAGAGTTAGCGCAAGATCTACTACCCTATAAGGATTAGTTACTGACTTGTTAAATCCAATATAAGTCCAATTCACTTCTAAATTTTGGTAAATCCATGGGTGGAAACAATGGGAGTGGTAATTATGTTGAGTGAAAATTTAGGATCTATGACTCATTTGATGGTAGTGTCATCATTGCGTATAGATACTAAAAAGGGGCTAGAGATGTTGAAGGTTTATTCATTATCTAGAGGCATATCATAGAGATAGAAGGAGAGTGATGGGAATTGCAACAATTCCAACTTGGGAGAGAACTCCATTAATGCTCAAATGAGAAAGTCATTATGCTCAAGGAAACACTATAAAATATCCATGGTGGACATTTCAACATATTTGTTTGATGAGGCATGGACTAGAGAATAGGGTAGCAAGGGGGACGATTGCAGTAGAGGAGATAGGAAATTTATATGGGTACATATTTTTATATGTTTTTAAGGATACCTACTATATTTGATATTAACAAAAGAGACGGTTGCAAGGAGAGATTTAGATTACAAAATACAAAACATAGGGAATGAAGGAAAAAAATAAAAAGAAAGGTCAACCATTGGAAACAAACCAAACCAAAAAATGTAAGGGGACGAATGATGATTCACTTGACAACAAAAGGATATGAGCTATGTTCAAATAAATTAGTTTTTTATATTCTCTGTTCATTGTTTATGTATCGCAAATTGTTTGAATACATCTCCCATATCCCAAGCCTTCTAGTATTTTAATGACGGTCCTTGTTGGGCTAGGAAAAGAGCATAAGGAAGAATCTGACGCGCAAACAAAGGAGGAAAAGTGCACACGTGATAAGAGAAAGGCATGATAAAGATGAAAAGGAAGCGTAGAGAAAAGGAAGCTATGATAGGGATGGTGCGACGAGAAAAAGCACATCCAGATTCGGCAGAAGAGGAAGGTAGACAAGTTAATGCTAGACAAGAGGAAGTCAAGGAATACTGTAGAAGGACGAAGTAGCAAAAGATAGAATGATAGTTTTGTGGCTAGTTATGATTGGTACAGAAGGATGAAGGACATTTCCACGTCTAGTTAAGGCTATGGTTAATGTTATGTAGGACTTTTGTGGCTAGGTATGGGATGACATTCAATGTAATTGTAGATATTTTGTATCTACTTGCGTCTGTAATAACTAAGTAGTACTCAGTTGAACCTGCGTGGTCTTCAAAATTTGATAAGTAGAAGGAGCCTACTTTGTATAAGGGTTAGATCTTGTTATATGAGATTAAATTAGATTTAGTAGTAGTTCAGTATTCAGCTCAAGAGGAGACTCTATTAGATGGAGAAGGCTACTGAGCTATGGATCTTGCAGCTATGTGTGCAGAATGGTAGTAAATTAGAAGAGCCAATTCAGGCTGTGTGTGGATCAATAGGAGTAGATAGAATTAATAACCTGAGAGAATGAGAGAAAGAAGATTGATTCAGAAAGGCATATCTTAAGAACAATCTGCAAGTTGCAGGATGCAAGGTGCTACCTATATTTCTCATGCCAGATGAAGAGCACCTTGGTGTTTTTTCCCATATGGGTTTCCATGTTATTTCCCGTGTATATGGATGAATGTTGTTTAATGGTGAATGTTTATGTGAATGTTTTCTTACCTGATATTATTACAGTTACAATTGTTGTTGAATGTATGTTGTAGTATGAATGAATGACTATTTAAAAGTATTATTGGATCATTGTGTATAAGTTCATGTTTAAGCTGTTAATTATAATATAAGTTGTGCATTCTCTATCAAAGTATAAGGAATCAGCTACGTTGCACAGTTGCACCCATTGTTAAGGTTTAAGAAAAAGGTTGTGTCGTGCGGGTGACCTATGGCACTTGGTTGTGCCGTTGTTGCAAAGTGAAATACTCCATCCCATCATCTTTGTTGAGTTCCTTGGACGTGCACCAAGGGATGATAATCCCTCATGAACTGTGAAAACATGGTTCTTGCAGTTACCCATTAAGACATCTCGGGTGAGACTGCACCTTCCTCATGGGCATTTCCAATTGAGCTTGCTCTGTCGGGCCGTTGTATTTTGGTTTCTTGTTGGTATTGTGTTGTCGTTGAACCGTGGGTTGAGAAAAAAAGGAGAAAGAGGAAAACAAAATCCCATTAAGTTCCCATGGATTGCCCTGGTGTTGCATATGCTAGACTAGAGGACATCGTAATGAAGACTATCTATACTTGCAAAAGATTGTAAGCACTCCCACAAACCTATCCTATAAATTTTGTAATTTGATAAGGCATGAAGACAAGGGTTGCAGAGCATACCAACTCTTGAAGGGAAAGACGGTTGACACATACTTGATGAAGAAAGAGGGGCAGAATCAGGATAAACCAGTGAGCATCATATCAACCTATGCATTTCCCTCCCAATCAGTATCAGAAACAGCATCAGCCTCATTATGCACCACAACAATCGTTGCACAATAGAATCACTATCAGCTGCAATATCAATAGAATTAGTACCCCCCGTAGCACCCACAGCCTCAAGGAAGGGGTGGAGGAAAATTTAGAGGCCGAGGAGGAGAAGGAGGATTTCATAGAGGAAGACATCAGGTTACATGCTATAACTGTGGACATCCAGGTCACTATGCTAGATATTGCTTAGAACCTGTAAAGAGATGTTCATATTTTAAGGGACAGGAACATAATGTGGAGAAATGTCCTCATTTGATTGCAAAGTGGCAGGCTAGAATCATCACAAGTCCTAACCCTGTGCAGAACCTAAACCCAAATACCAATCCTAACTTGAACATTCATAGGATTGATGCTAAAACACGAGATCAAAATGTGGCTATCGTAACACAAGGAGGTGTTGTGACCAGAGTAGATCAAGAAACCCAACAAGAACAACTGCAGCCGTAGGTATGACCCACAATGCAGAAGAAGGTGCCATTCAATGTATAGAAACAAAATAAAGTATTCATGGAAGTGCAACATGAGTTTATGGATCGAGAAGAACCATCGACATCAGAAGAATCCAGGGAGATGCCTGAACGATTTCATCAGATATTTCAACAAAAGACTCCACAAAATGTTAGTAAACTCAATTCATTTCTGTCAAGTTGCTTAGCATTAAAACAAGATAAAGATGTTATTGTAGAACTACAAGCACTGATAGAAGAAACACAAGTAGATCCATGTCCTGAAAATAAAGTTAACCAAGTCAGCAAGAAATTAAAAACTGTACGCGAGTTAAGAATGACCATGTAGATAGGTGAATATGACATGAATTATATCATTTTAGACTTGGTCTCTGGTGTCAATATTTTGACATGAAAAACTTGGGAAAGTATGGGCAAGTTGCGCCTAGATTGGTCTCCTGTCCAGTTGCGACTTGCAAATCAAACGAAGGTTCTACCAATCGGTAGATTGAGTCAAGTCCCTGTCGACATTGAAGGGTTGCGCACATTTGTGGACTTTGAAATCATTAACATTGTTGATGACATGAATCCATATCCTGCACTGCTGAGGATAGATTGGGATTTAGACAATCAAACCATTATAAAATTCAAGAAAATGATCCTCTCATTCGAGGATAATGAGATGAGAGTAGTGTCTCCCATTGATCCATTGGAAGGATAGAGATATGTAGAGCCTGTCTACAATGAGGGACAGGGTGACTATCTCGACCAGATATACAATGTCACTTCCATGCAATAATACTATCAATCCAACAATAGATGGAAACATGAGCTGGAAGAGTGCTAGTTCCTAAACATCCAACTCATGGGAGGCATTGGAAAATTGGAAAAACAGGCTACATGAAGTCTCTATGAGAAGGCGCACCATAATTACAAGATCTATGCAATGGGTGTAGAACGAGCTATGATGGCTTCCCTGTAACACCCCAGTTTTGACCCCATCTACATTAAATATACATGATACATATATTGTAAATAATCATGGTGCGGAGCTAAAGGCAAAGGCCCCACCATTGATTTGGTTATGTTATGTTTCAGATAGAAATTGTCACCGATGGTATATCGGGACATGCAACATACATATTAAGTTGTGGCATCATGTAACTATACATCTTTAATTAAATAACCCCAATCATCTATGTTCACTGCAACCAAATTGAGAAGGGGCATGATTCCTAAGGATAAGGAAGGGGAATGCTAAACCTTGAGCCATGGGAGAAAATCCATGTGCCACCACTCTTTTGCTCACCTTCTTTTGTCTCATCCAACCACCACCTTAGTTATTCTATTGTTAGTTGGGGCAACTATTGGCTGGTAGGAAAACCACTACTACGCCCACACCTGCACTCTCTCCATGACGCGCCTTTTAGGTTGCAGATGGTCTGTCCACTATGGGGATCGTGAGTCTATTCATTTTCCCTCGCGCTGAGCCAAGTTAAAAGGGGGCCACAATTCATTGATTGGGGTTCGTTCTCCTCTGTATCATGGATTTCTGGCTTGCGGGTTGATTCTTCCTTCTCTCACGGAGTTGTTAGTATACGGTGGTGTTCATCCTCATGTTCACGCAGAGAGTCTGTGTCTTTTCCACCATTGTCAAAATGTGTAATGTTCTATTTTTCCATCATTGAATAGTGGCTATGATTTTCATCTACAGTTCTATGGGTTGTGTCTTTTTCCCTCACATATATATTGGGAGCCTGTTCCTTTCCCATTTCGGTCGGTGTAAGTTCTCTAGTGATTGCATTGGGGATTATGTGTTGTGGGTTCATGGATGTTTGTGGGCTATTGTTTGCCACGATTGCTAGACTATGTTTTTCCTGTGTGATGTTGTACGTTGTTGTGGAATTGTTTTGGCCATGATAGGGCCAAGAATGATTAGGAGTTGTTTTCCTCTGTTAAATCTTGAATAGATGTTTTGCTGCATGCACGCAGTGGCTTTGTCCTTGGACTACATTGGAGTGGTGAAAGAGGGACTGATGTGCTTGATAAACCTGGTGGTTTGGGAACCACACAAACAAAGATAGTGGGCTGGATTTCTTCTCCACAACCCCTGAATAGCATTGGAAGGGAGATCAGGGTCTAAGGGACTGTGTTGTAGAGAAAGGATTGATTTCCTTGTGTTGGGTGTGTGTGGGTGTTCTAGAAGCCAGGTTGGTTCTGGTGTAGGTGTCAGTAGCTATTCAATGAGCTCACTAGCTTAGCATTAGCCTTTCCCAGCTCCTAGATGGACTGATAAACCCAACTTTGTTGGCTTGGCTGTTCCGTTGTTCGCCTGATAAACCCAACTATGTTGGCTTGGCCGAACTGTGTACCCTTGTGGTGTTGTTATCCTTGGCTCTATGTAAGCCTGTTAGTTCCTTATTTCCTTGGGGAATCATGCCCGGCTCAGGGGTGGCAGCGTTGCTGAGAGATTAAAGAGCATGGGGGCCTATGGTTGGGTGGAAAGTTGCAGCGACGTAGCTGGTTGCGGGAAAAGTTCTTTATAAGATAAGTATCCTTTCCTAACTTGTGTCTGCAATCATATTTATTATTAATGAATGATGATGTACATGTTGAATGCTGATTGAGATGTTTTGCTTCCATTGTGTAAATGAATGATTATGCTTTGTAGTATGTTTTATGTTTTTAATTATCTGTTTCAGCATTATATGTATGTATGTTCATATTCATGGGGCTAGATTCCTAGATGAATTTGGTGTATGGTAGCATCCTCTTCACTAGTCAGAGGGTCGGGGACGTTACAGTGTGGTATCAGAGCAAAGGTTGCAGCATGGACTTGAATGGGCCGTGAAGATGCAGTGACAGAGCTTATGTTGCAACATTTGGACCTCAGAGGTCCATGAAAAACAATCAATAGAGGAAGGTTTCCTACTACCGAGAAGAAACCAGGATAAATGGGTGATGACAAGAAAATTCCCAAAATTTTCTAAGTGCCAGAATTGTCGGCTCATCGAAAACCTTAGTGCGAAGTTCTTTTGATGCAGTGGAAAAGATAGTTTGAAGGACACCCGATGTATGGCAATTGGAAGAAGATTGTGGAAGGAATTGCATTCATCACTCGTTGGCCCATCAGAGAACTTAGTGTGAAGTTCCTTTGACACAGCGGAAGTGTTAGTTTGAAGCCCACCCGACGGTGGAAGGTTTTGCGAAATTTTTCTTAAGTGTTAAAATTGCCGACGCATCGTAGGACTCAGTGAGAAGTTCTTTCGATGCAGCGGAAGAATTAGTTTGATGACCACCTGATGAAGGACAGATAGAGGATGGGGGAGCCATAGGATGGGGGAGCTATAGGATGGGGGAGCCGTCGGTGGAAGATAAAGGATGGGGGAGCTGTATTTTTGGTGGAGATCAGCTGAAGGCTGTCGAAACGTTAGCTCCACTTAGCGGTAAGAACCTCCGATGTTTTGACTGTCGACGATAAACAACAAATAGGAGATGGTTGAGCCGATGAACCGGTGGAAGAGAAGAGTCTGACTAAAGAAAAATTTTCTTAAAATTTGTCTAAGTCATAAAATCATCGGTGATCGGTGATGATTAGTTGATTGCATCGTCTATGCCTAGAGGGTCAAGTTGTCGACGCAGAGAAAATTTTGGCGAATACATCAAAAAATGTTAGATGATCTTGCGCCGTCATTGCAAATGGCTAGACAACTATTCTTTCGACGGGTAGAGCCTCTGACCGCCGATGTCGCAGAGGATAGTTGTTGTGATGGCCGATACGATGAAAGACAGGGCAAGAAGAAAATTCAAAAAATTTCTCTACAGCATGAGATCATCGACCATCAGGAGATGTTAGTGGATCAAATCACCGATCGAAAAAGGGTTCAATGAAGGTGAATCGTAGTTTCAGCTTCCTATTCAACTATCGATCTGATGCCACAATGAGCAACTGCTCCGACCACCGATGAGTGCCCTGTGGAGGCCGTAGTGACTCTCACTACTACATTTTGACTAAAAATCCGACGGCCATATTGTCGGATTTTCGACACTTCCCTGTCGCATATACGACACTATGATTTTTTTTAAGCGTCGGAAACTTTTCGTCGGTTATCTGACATTTTTAGAAACCGTTGGTTAAGCGACAGTTTAGTTTACCATCAGTTAAACATAAAGTTTCAGTTATCCGACATTTAATTCCTATTAAATTTAAAAAAAATCCTTTGCATGCCGTCACTTAACCGACGGAGTATGAAACCTAAACGTCGCTTAATCGACGGGATAAAAAAATTTATATAAAAAATTATTTTGTAGGTCGTCGCTTAACCAACGGATTATGAAACCTAAACGTCGCTTAATCGATGGGATAATAAAAATTTATAAAAAAAATTGTTCAGCAGGTGTCGCTTAAGCGACGGGTATGAATGTTTTTTTAAAACTGGCTGTCGCTTAAGCGACGGGTATGAATATTTTTTTAAAATTGGCTGTCGCTTAAGCGACGGATATGAATGTTTTTAAAAAAAAAAAATTAGAAGAGGATTTTGTATGGAAGGTCTATTGACTGGAGCTGCTTGCTGACATTGCCTTCTGTAATTAACAGAGCTCTGTCTATAGAATTATTTGAGAGGCTCCTATCCATTTCAAAAGGAAGATCATTAACGGTTCAAGTTTGATCTTTGAACAATGTAATATTAAAGGCATAGCATAGAAAATATTATATATACTCACACTTTCTCAAGTTGCGGCAAACCCAAAACTTCAGATGGAAGCTTCCCATTCAATGTACTATTGTTCATCACACTATGGAACAAGGCAAAGGGGATAGAAAAACCAGTTAATATGAAAGATAACAGCTTCGTCTATAGAATTATTGGAGAGGATCCTATCCATTGCAAAAGGAAGATCATTAACGGTTCAAGTTTGATCTTTGAACAATGTAATATTAAAGGCATAGCATAGAAAAGATTATATATACTCACACTTTCTCAAGTTGCGGCGAACCCAAAACTTCAGATGGAATCTTCCCATTCAATGTACTGTTGTTCATCACACTATGGAACAAGGCAAAGGGGATAGAAAAACCAGTTAATATGAAAGATAAAAAAATGTGACTATTGAAGCCCAATGTTTATAATCAGATATGGTGTTTATAAAAAAACCCATTCGGTATGAAAGCTCTTTTTTGGACTTGCAATATAGCTTAAGATTTTAGGGATTGGATTGTAGCAGAACATTCAATGCATTTTATGGGTATACTATAATGGCAAGGATCTTCATGGCTGAGGTTATTGGGATACTATCTCTCTTACAGGCCTTGCTTTTTTATTTGAGGGGAGGCACAGGACTAATTTATTTAGAAGTCTCGACAGATTTTATGTTTCAGGCTTTAAGTCTCATCAAGCAGCACAGATCACAAGCTAGGATGATATTTTTAACACAGTTGCACACTATTTGGAGGTTGGAACTAAAGCTGATATGCTGATTCTCTTTGATTCTGTTGAACAAGGGCATCATAAGATGGAGCTTCGCTCTCTAATGTATCATTTAATTTAAATTTGATTATTTTAATGTAATGTAAGATGCATTTGCAATAATTAATGACCATCTTTTCTTGGCAATGAGAGTCTACCTGCACTCTCCTTTCTTGAAATTTTCTTCAATGCCAAAATGAGATCCCGTTTACGGCCAGTGGGCTGAATTCCATTTCTTCTAAAGATCAAACCAAATAAATTAGCATGGCATGTTATATGAAAATATCACAGAAATGTTTGTACTTCAAATGCTTCCAAGTCCATTATCCTCACATGCACCATTTATGATAATATATCAAAACAAAACTGCAATGGTGCTGGAATTGTATTTGAAAGAATTTCAACATTAACATAGGTGTGAACATAAAAGTGGCAGTTTTAATCAAATTTTCCCAGATAATATAATCAAACAAGTGTACTACAGTAGCAACAGTGCACCTATACTCACAAAAGATGTCTAGTAGATCACAAGACATAAATGGGCAATCCCTAGAGGGAGCCTTAGAAAGAAACAATTCTGTTGGAACCAAATATTTACCTCATCATTGCACACAGTTCTGCCACTGTCAACTTTGTCAAGCTATCATCATCCTTCAAGTCCACCAAACTGTCTTCAATGCCAACTTCACTTGATCCTTGTCGAACTTCTGGAGAGGGTATCTTCATGTCCTGAACACAGGTACATAAACATATTTAGGGAACACTAAAAGCAGTATAGACTCACAGAAAGAAATTATTCCGAAAGGTACTAACCTCATATTTATCACTGCTCTGAATCATGGATATGTCCTCTTTGATTTCATTCTTCATTTCACTATCAACAATTGCACGAGTATATTTTTACATGATATATCTTATGTCATGTTACATTTGCTACACAGATTTTTACATGATATATCTTATGTCATGTTAACCATTGAAATAACTCCAAAAGAACTTGCTCACTGTTAAGAGAATTTCAAAAACATGAAGCCAGGAGAATCTCAAGGACTCAAAGGCTAAGCTACAACCAACAGAACAACAGCTCTTCAACTTGCATGAAATGCCTACTGCACCAATCCTACTCTAGACGAGACAGAGAAAATCTCTGCATTGGAAAAGGAACATAGCACACATTTGGCTTTGGGAAGGGGCTCATAGGCATATGAAAAGTAGGGTGATCTGGCTACAAGAAGGTGACCGAAACACTGCATTCTTTCACAAGCAAGAAGCTTCCCAAAAGGACCACAACATGCTTCTGGCAATGCAAAACATGTAAAGCAGCAAGTTTATTAAGGATTGGCTTAAAAAGATATACACAGTCTTTGCAATTTGGAAGCAGATTTTGTTCAGGCAGTGCAGGCCAGGTAATATCACTTTATATTCTTGGGATTTGCTATGCTTACGATCCTATTTCTCTATTACAATATGATGGGTGGCTGTCATGGTGTATGCTTTCAGATAAATGGCATTACTGAAAATTGCCATTGTTTACTGAATTCTAACATCTGTATAGTTCGATTCTCCTCAATGGTCAGTTACCTGCAAACCTACATGGTCAGGGGCCAGAATCATGTAAAGTTGGTTTGTTATTTTGTTGGGGACTAAAAATTCTTCACAAGTGATTTACTCGTTTATCACTGTCTTAATAAGTATATTGCTAATAAACAAATGACTTGTATATGGAGTGCACGAATCTCATTGTCTACATTGCATTCATAACATCTACATGCTCTGTTTAGAGTAAAAGTTGATCGAAAAATAATATATATAAGAAGTTCTTCCCTACAAACTCAGTCAGTTAAGTGTTCAGCACAGCCATTAATTTGCTACGTTCAGGAAATGACCAGGTTTGAGAATATGAAATATTAAATGCATTAATAAGCAGCAAGGCAGTTGATCAAAGATTAAACCATACCACACCTCCAGTAGAGGGACACTTCAGCAATCCATATTGGTAATAAAAGAGGTTTCTATGAGGATACACAAATAAGAGAAAAAGAAACATATCATCAATTCAGATCAATTCAGATCAATAAAAAACAAACATATTTTGGATCACAAGACCCTCAGACCTGTTTCTGATCTATCTGTGTTGGAAAAGTGATCATCCTCTCCAACACACAGAACCTGAGGAGTAAGTATGGGTACTCCTGGTTTTCTTTCAAACCCTATATGGAAGTCCTAGGCATACCTAAGCCTTCAGACGGTGTTGATATGGAACTTCGTAGGCATTATCAGTGAAATAGAAATGTCTCTACAGGCTAGCTGAATTGTTGCTTGGTTATCCATAAACTGTTAAGTTGTTAACAGTCTATGACCTGGACAAATTCTGTCATAAGTAGGTTTCATCCCTGTGCATAAATAATAAGATAGAACCTTGAGACAATTAACGCTATACTACTTTTGTATCTTGAGTTTTTGGTTTTGGATCACTTCACAACAATAAACCTTATATCATTGTGGCACAAATGATGATAAAAAGTCATATAAATTCATTCTTGCAGATGAAAGATTGAAAACACAACACCGTCCTGGCAACCAAATCCTGCAAGGATAGCTTGGTAACAGTTATGTTATGGTACTTGAGAATATATATTGTTCCTTGCATAGAAGAAATCCCATTATTATGCTCAACAGTCAAAAAATTATGTTTGAACACCCAATTTTATGTTAAGATGGTCTATGCATATATTAAGGGTGATTAAAAGTTTAAAACCTTAGAAAAGGATAGGTTTGTTAGGATTAGAAGTCATCAAGGCCTGAGGTTTTGATTCCTAGCTTATCCTCATAACTTATCCTCATCTGGTTGAATTGTGTTTAATACATTTTTATTCTTTTCCTTTTCTGGTAAGTGGTGCTTCATTGTAAATCTTCCACTAGAGGTAAGCTTCTTCTCAGCTGATAGGCAGGATGTTTGCTCCCCATTCTTGATGCCTTCCTTGTAGGACAAGTGAAGAGTGGCATCTAAGATCTCTAAATTTCTTTGTATCTACAGGTCAACCTGGGAAGAACATTGATGTGTCTCCAAAACCATCGTCACTAAAGGAATAGTTGAGAGAGAGCCACGATTAGATTGACTATAGGCAGTAGAGCCAACCCTACTGTAAAGGACTGCTGAGGTAGCCTTGACCTCAGGAAAGACTCTAACAGAGGAAGGGACGCGTTTTTGAATATGTAAAAAATTGCAAGACTAAAAAATAAAGTGCAGCCAGACCCCTTCAAGTCTAACTGCCACCATGAGCAGGTTTATCAATAAAAAGGTGAACTAACTGGGCATATCACACTGCAATTTGAGCAATTTTTCAGAGCAAGAGATGCATCTGGTGGTGTATCATATTCATTTGTTGAAATCTCAAATGGGTCTATGCTCATTTTCACTAAAGCATAGGACCTCATCATTAAGAAAAGTAAAACTGATATCAGCATATTGGATATGTGACCTACCATTTGCTTTCTTCAGTGATCCACAATTAACTCCAGTTTTAGTTGGGACACTATTAGCTGTGTGTTATGGATGTGAACAAAATTGAAATGTAGTTCAGCAGGAACTCAGCATGGATACGCTGCTTGTCCTATTGAAATATTCTAAACACCAAATGGGCATAATCAAAGGTGAAAAAACCAATCAAACATTCACATATTCATATCCACCGATAGCAATAACCCATGCAATTGCCAACTTGTGGATAGCGTTCAGAATATGTCCATGAGAAAGGTGGGAAACATAGCTAAAATAAGGCTACTTTTTACATTTTCTGAATTTATCTAAGCATTGATGGCTATATTTCTTCCTAAAGCAGTTGTCTAGTATAGAGTTGGGAAGAAACTGTAAAACCCCAACCCAGTTTATACCAATATTTTGCATGAACATACAATATGCATTCAAATTTAATGAAATACAATATGATGATACAGATAGATTCATCATCTCTGTATTCATCATCTCTGTATCATGTATCATCGCATTTTGCACTATGTTGTTGTATCAGGGATATAAATTATCCTTTTACTTATCAAAAAACATTTTTTCTGAGTCTTCCCCAACCTATTAACATTCTCACTTTGCAGAGATCCTTGCTATTTTTTTCTGCTCATTTTCACTCATCCAATGATTACGTGTTCTTGCAGTTGTCTCATATGTCTCTACACACCTGGCTCCCGCTTTCAACATCTGTATGTAGATTTCAGTGTAATCTTACTTTTTTGTTTGCTATAAATTAGAATCAATTACCTAAAACAAAAATATATCCTATATGTAACCGCATTGTTGTTGCATCACAGGCCTAAAAAGTTTGTCTCACATGTCAAATAAATCATAAAGAACATAAATCAGACTGTTGAATCTTTTTTCCAAATACCCACACCCAGTGTCTCCAGAAAGGGCCCTGGCCCCTGCATATCAATGTTCAGCTTGAACAAGTCCTTAGGGGGGGAACAACCCAATGATGTCTTTGAAAGTAGTCTTGTCAGAAGAAAAGAGGGCATTTGACAAGCTAATAAGATTACCTCAGAGGGAAAGAATAATAAGATTTTTATAGGAAAGAATAATAAGATTACCTCACGACAGTGATAATTAGGACCAGGCAGCTGGGTTGACATAAATGTAATGATTCTCAAGAATTGATAGACCTGAAAGTAAATTAAATGTTAAAAGATTGAACAGCATTCCAATATAGTTAAAATAACAGTCTGCCCTAGTGCTTCTTGAAATTAAAGACTGTTGAAAAATGCACACTAGTGTACATCTCTATGAATAAAGAAAAATAACTTTTTATGCTAATACAAAACCAGGTTTAAAAATACAAATGACAGAGGAAAGTAACCTTTTTTAAAACCATTATAAAGTATATAAAAATGCATGTAAATGACATAAAACATGTAGATCTAAGAAATATATATCTAGATCTAATCTGATTTACTCAATAACAACCAAACCCACCATAGACATCACATTAAACATATAGATGTGAATCACACACATTCATAAACACCATAAACTAAAGTCATCTCTAAAAAAGCAAAAAACACTTCACCCTGATCTCATAATAAGACATTTAAACATGGAGTAATCTTTAGACTCGGGTTCATGGAATCGGAATTACAAATGCAATGGTCACTGGGAAGGTGATGCTTTGTCTTCATAGGAAGCTGGAGAGAACAGACTCTAAGTTTTGCTAAAGAGAGACTTCAGGATCAAATTCATAACCCTTTCTAAAAAGAGACTGCAAGAAGAGTTCATTGAGTAGAAGTCTTGGGTTGTAGTCGCTAAATGAATACCGAAGAAGTAAACTTTCCCCATCATTGAAGCAGGTACATGTTAACCTTTAATGTCTGGTTATTGGAACTCACAAGTTAATCAGTAGATGCTTCAATGATTGGAAAGCTTAAGATAATTTGAAGAGGATAGACTTAAACAGCAGAAAACTTTTAATCTCCATTTATAGGAACTCATAAGCTATTTTGTAGATACCTTTATATATAATACCTTTGGATTGACATATATATAACCTAAGTACCTAATTTTGTGCATGGGTTGGTTGATAGTGCACAGGGTTCTCTTGTCATCCAATTTAGCTAGAATTTATGGTGAGCCAAAGGTGATGTATGATAGATTCTAGAGATTATAGGATCCTAGGAGTTTGGTGTAGTATGGCAATGGAATGAGTTAACTTGAGGCAGTAGTAGAGGTATAGACCATCCAAACACTACCATATATAT
>LPNX010522732.1:0-38985 GCA_001517045.1 Pseudotsuga menziesii | reverse complement strand
ATACCCTAGAAACATGCCATGAGAGAATCAATATAAACACTTGAGAACCACATCCTTAATGTGATATTGGAGGAGGAACCTGGCATGGCAAGCAAGCAGTCTGATGAGTTAGTCCCAAATCTGGCCACACCTACCTCTCTATCCATCCAATGCTAGCCACACAAAATTTCAATTGCAGAGCGACCATTATTAGCCAGAACAATGAAGCCCACATGCAAGATGCAACAAACCCTAACACAACCCTGCCACCTGGTATAAACAATGAAGGCAAGTGGCAAGGATAAATTAGCATAAATTTTTTATGTGACTGATTACTAGAAGTGTATGATGATACCATGGATATTACCAATTACAACCATCTTCTTTCAGGTTCCACTACTAATATATGATTGAAATAATTTTTCCATTGACACACTTGATATTCTTGATATTAAAACCTACTGTTCGTGTATATAATTCTGGATTATATCCAACTGTTTCAAGCATGTAAGCTTAGTGAAGAATCCTTCCTCTTTAATGTCTTGGACACCTATTAAAATGTCCATAGTATATGTTTTCTAGATAAATAAAACTATTAGTTATGTCAACCCACTACAGAAACTATGTAAGTTTGACTGCTCTTGTACAATGCACATATGGTAGTAATCATAGTGCTGATCTAGAATTTTGTAGTGCATTTCAAGAACAGTAAGGAAATTAGGGTGGCTTGTCAAAATATAGGCTTCCAAATCAAACCATGCAAAAAATGAGGGTATTTATACTATAAGTATAAACAAACCAATAAAAAAGAAACAGGAACAGTTTGTCCTGTTAATGACAAATTTCTTCTGAACAATAAGAAAGAATTTTTCCTACCAATCATGAGGCATTCCAGCTTCTGCTCTTGCTTCATAGTTAAATGGCCCTTTTAGCTCCACATCAAGCTCCTATAACAGCTCTGTAACAAACATGCAATGTGCAATACTACACCAAAATTATGTATGTCATAAAAGCAAGTTGATGAACAAGGGTAGATCAACGAAAAGGCATGCTTGGGGCATGGCATCTAAAGGATTATGAAGTTCACGTTCCAGATGTATCTATCGGGGTTCATATTTCCATACAGACCTGTAAATGTCTTGTCAGGCATGCAACCCATCTTTCTGCATACTGTCAGAAACCAAGACACGCCCACTGCAACATGTGCAATTTCTTCTTCTGCAATGCGTTTGACAATATTGGATGTCCTATTATCGCCAAGGCCAACCAATTTTTGTACAATCCTACGTCCAGCATCAAGACCTCTGGCCTCCTAAGACAATTAATATAAATTTATTGGATACTGGAGAGTTATCATTTGCTCCAAAATAAACAATTGTTTTCTACCAAGCTCAGATGACTGGAATATAACTACGAACTTGGAGGGTTGTAAAGGGTAACCTAAAATAATAACAGTTAATATAAAAATCTTGAACTTAAACTTCATTCTAAATGAAAGAACGAGATCATTTGCCACACGACCTGGCAACTCCTAGGATTTTCTTCTAAAACCACTACATCATCAATGACAATGTGGTTTTATTCTTTCACTATTTTACATGTGTCATGGGATAGCATAACATTAACGTAATTATGAAGCATTTCACTTTCAACAAAAACATGCTACAATTTTGATCAAAATATTGATTAGGAGGCAAACTTTCATCATTTTTCATATTCAATTCCCCAAGCATTTGGCAAGGAATTCATTCTCAACTTGAACAAACATGGAATGAGTGGTTGTATCTAAAACCTTCTTAGTCGGGTATTTTTCGACAAGAAGTTCACAATCCTAAATACCATCACCACTAATGCTCTGAAATAAACTATTAATCAAGACTAAAGGACTTGATTTTTCATCCACTTGGGGCCTGATCTGGTCTTTAATGCGACCAAGATTTCAGAGGATACAAATTATACTCATTCTCCCAAGAGTTATTTCCATCATGGATTCAAGGGTTACTTGTTGATTAGATAAGGGTAGATTCTCACCACCTACATGTAAAATAGAGGCTGAATATATCTCCTTGTATTTACACCTAGACCAGTGACCAATTAAATAAGTGATTTGAAAGCATTTTACTCCCGAGCTATCAAATTGTTGAGTGTAACCCTGAGAATGGGAGTCTTCATTATCATGAGCAATATGATCACTTTCATTTTGACGGGGCTTACATAGAGTTTTCAATTTGGGTTTTTTCATTAACTATGACTGAATCACCCTAGGGAAAAGACACAGACACTTGTTTTTCTCAGTAATTCATCGGTAAAGACTGAATTTTTAAGTTCGAGAGTAGAGGTAGGGTTAATGTCATGAGGAACATCATGAACTTCCTTTTGGGAAGTGTCATTCTATTCAGGAAGGGTTTCTTCAAAAACATTTCTCATAACAAATTCATGCCAGTTATCCCTAACAGGTTCAAATTATATTCTATAAAGATGTGAATCAACCCGAAATGCCATAATCTGCGAAAAGGGAAATCTGAGGCCTTTTGGACTTAAACTTCATTCAAACCTAGGCACAAAGGGGATATTACCCACATATAGTTTAGTGCCCTCAGGAAGAAGAGGATAGTCTTGGTCTTCAACTGTCTCTTGCTCTGCTTTGCTCTCTGTACCAATTGCTACATCTGATTCTTCCTCCTGAATCGCTTGAATCCCCCCCAATTGCTCTTCCGATTCTTTTCCTTCTGAAACTCCTGATGCAGGGGGGGCTCCTCGACTTCTTCTTCTGCTTGCACCAAAGGAATATCCTGTGCCTCCTCTACCATTTCTGTCACCACTGGTGAATCCTGTGCCAATGATCTAATTCTTAGGACCCGCCTCCATGCTGCTAGCTCTGTCGATTCCTCCTCTACCTTAGCTTCCATTGCCTTTGCTGGTGGTTCCAAATGGGGTTAACAACTTTTCTACTCTCTCTATGGCCTATGTTCCAGGGTAATTACCTGAGCTGTCTCCGCTACTTTAAATTCATAAAAACCAGGGCCGACACATAAATTCCCTCCCTATTTGGGTACTAAAATGAATATATAATAAAATAAAAAAGGCTATTTTGGGTAGTTTCCGTCGCTTAAGCGACGACTAAAATGGATGTGTAATAAAAAATAACTATTTTGGAAAGTTGCCGTCGCTTACTCCATCGCTTAAGAGACACTTTCCAATGCGCCGTCGCTTAACCGACGCTTGTGGCCACTTTTTCAAAAAAAAAAATTATCTTTGTGATTTTTGGTAGGTTTAAAAAAGAAATCCACACACCATCGGATTTTTCCGTCGGATTTTGGATCGAAATGTAGTAGTGTCTGCTACCCACCGTTGCGACCACAGAAAGAACTAATCACCTGACGAGAAGTGCATTTGAGCGTCGATGCTGCTAGAGACTAGTCACTCCGATTGCTGACAAATTCATGAGCTACGAAAGACATAGAAATATCGTGGGTTGACGTTGCGGAATTTGAAAGGACTAACCATTCGATGCGTAGGGCACTTGGTCATCGACGTAGCAGTTAGTCTATGTTATCGCCGATGAAGTTCGGAGTGATAGATGATTATGGACCTGATATGGAAAATGAAATAATACCAACAGATCCTCGATAAAAATTAGAATAGTAGACCACTACAAGCTCGATACAGCAGAAGAAATAGATAAACAACCCGTTGATACAGCAAAGAGAATTAGATGTTCTGGCCGCCGAAACGCCGGAAGGTTAGTGAAGAAAGGATCTGATGAATAGTCGATTTTTTTGTTGATGCAGATCGGGGGTTTAGTCGATTTGCCCGCTGAAATGCTGGAGAGAAATAAATGAATAGATCGCTAATGAGCTAGGTGTTTTGACCACTGAAGTGTCAGAAATATAGTTGGGAGGAGGTCCAATTGGGCCAAAGGAGATTTGGGTTCACAAGAGAACTTTTCAGCAATTTTTCAAGCAGTTTTCAACTGTCTTTCGGTAGGATTTCAGTAGATTATCAATGGTCATAGGGCTGAAAAGGGAGAGAGGAAATTTTGTGTTTTAAGCAAAAAAAATAAAAATAAATTGTTGTTATATGAATTTCCAAAAGAAAAAGGTAAGTAGTTTTGAATTATATTAATGGTATGCATCTAACAGTTTGCTACTAACACATTTGTAGAATTATAGACACCTCTAAGAGAAGTACTCCAGAAAGAACAGTGTTGTAAAGCAAGAGGTAATTTAGTCATGAGAACCCATGATGGATATGATGCTCGGGATTCTTATGAGCGTGTAGGAGATTCCATGGGAGAAAATGTTCGTAATGGAAATGATGACATAGAGTCTAATGGAAGGAGATTCTAGGAGACACTCTCCAAGGTTGCAGCCACCATGAGAAGCCTAATTAAATCCCAGGAAGAGTAGCATCAGTTGAATGCTGCCATGTTGCAGAGTTTGATAGATTTGCAGAGAAGGATAGACTCTGGACAAAGTACAGCAAGATCGGAAGGCAGTAAGAGTAGTACTAGGAGGAGGAGAAGGACTTCTAGTGGATCATCTGATTCTAAAGAATCCAGTGGAGATACAAGCTCATATTCTCACAAAAGGAAAAGAAGAAGACACCATAGGGATCACTCTCGGGATGAATTTAAGAAAGCTAAACCTCCTACATTTGATGGTGAGATAAAGACGAGACAAGAGGCTAAAGCTTGGCTTCTTGGGATAAAGAAGTACTTCCAAGTACAGGATTATTCAGGAAACATGAAGGCAAGAGTTTCCATATTCAATCTGAATGGAAGAGCATCCATTTGGTGGGAACACTTCAAGCAAGTAAAGAGGACTAGTGAAAGGAAACTGAAGTGGAAACAGTTCAAGAAGTATTTCAGGAAGAAATACCTCTCTGACAGGTATTATGATGACAAGGTTAAAGAGTTCCATGAGTTGAGATTGGGACAATAGACCATGGATGAATATGCAAATAAATTCTTGGAATTGTTGAGGTATGTCTGGTACATCAGAGATGAAAAAGTGAAGATCCATCGGTTTCTGAGTGGGTTGCCTCAGTCTTACAAAGATAGAATTGAGTTTTATGAACCTATGACTCTTGAAGAAGCAATAAGGAAGGCTAAGTATTGCTATGAACAAAGCAAAGGTAAACCTGATTACCATAAGGCATGGAAGGACAAGAAGAATGAGAAATTTGACCAAAGAAGGAAAGGTTTCAAACCTTCTAGATTCAGGAATCAGCAGAAGTAGCCATCCCAAGCTACGAGTAATCCAGTTGGAGTGACAGGTGCAAAGCCTAAAGATCCACCACATAATAAAGGTCCACTCAAATGTTGGAAATGTGAAGGACCCCACTTGCAAAGATATTGTCCACTTGAGAATGAAAGTGCAAGGCCAGCTTATAACATTCAAGAAGCAGAAACAATAGGTCAAGTAGCAAGAGCAGCCCCTAGAATTTATGCAGCATTAGAGGACCGCCAACAAAATCATCAGTTAACTGTGGTTGAATTTGCAGGTAACATAGTTGAACAATCTGTTTCTATTTTGATTGACTCTGGTTTTGCTCACAATTACATTACTCCTAGAGTAGTGGAGATTTGTGCTTTTAAGAAAGTAACGCATAGCAAATCTTGGTTAGTTCAGCTAGCCACTGGAACTAAGAGAAAAGTCAGTGAAGTAGTGGGGAAATGCCCATTTCCTATGAATGGATTGATCACTTGTGTAGATCTGAATGTTCTACCACTTGGTTCCTATGATGTTCTCATTGGAATGGATTGGGTAGAAGCTCACAGAGTAAATCTTGACTGTTACAACAAGACTTTTGAATGCATAGATGAAGAAGGAAACCTAGTAGTTGTAAAAGGTATTCCAAAGGTAATTTCAGTAAGGCAAGTTTTAGCAATGCAGCTGAAGAAGTTCTGTAGGAAAGGTTGCCAGTTGTATGTAGCTCATATTTTGGAACCAACAGGAGATGAAACTCCTAGATTGAAGGACTATCAAGTGTTACAGGAATTTAGGGATGTGTTTCCTAATGAGATTCTAGGGCTTCCTCCAAAAAGGGACATTGATTTAACCATTGAACTTGTGCTAGGAGTGGCACCAGTGTCCAAGACACCCTACAGGATGAGTACACCGGAGATGCTAGAATTGAGGATGCAACTGCAAGAGTTGTTGGAAAAGAAGTATATCCAACCAACTATCTGTAAAGAAGAAAGATGGTACACTCAGTTTATGTATTGATTACAGATAGTTGAACAAGGTTACAGTGAAAAATGAATACCCTTTTCCCAGGATTGATGACCTCTTTGATCAGATGAGAGGAGCAAAGGTATTTTCCAAGATTGACTTGAGGTTTGGATACCATCAGGTGAGAATCAAGGATGAATACATTCATAAGACAACCTTCAGGACAAGGTATGGACATTATGATTTTGTAGTGGTACCATTTGGTCTCACAAATGCACCAGCTACATTTATGTTCCTTATGAATATTGTCTTCAGTAGTTATTTGGACAAGTTTGTTCTTGTTTTCCTTGATGACATTCTTGTTTATTCTAAGAATGAGGAAGAACACGAAGAGCATTTGAGATTGACATTGCAATTGCTCAAGGAGGATCAGTTGTATGGAAAGCTGAGTAAGTGTGACTTTTATAGAGACAAAATTCAGTATTTGGGTCACATTATCTCAGAACAGGGTATATCTGTGGACCCTAAAAATATTGAAGCCATTATGAATTGGCCTACTCCAAGAAATGTGATGGATGTAAGACCTTTAATGAGACTTGCAGGATACTACAAGAGATTCATTGAGGGATTCTCCAAAGTTGCACATGCCATCACTTCTCTGTAAAAGAAGGGGATGAAATTCGAATGGACTTCAAAGTGTGAAGAAAGCTTCCAATGGTTGAAGAATCTTCTCACCAGTGCACCAGTATTGAAGGTTGTAGATCCAGAGAAAGATTTTGTGGTGTGTACTGATGCATGCGGACAAGGGCTTGGAGGAGTCCTTATGCAAGACAACCACGTGATATGTTATGAGTCAAGAATGCTGAAGGAGCATGAGAACAACTATGCCACTCATGATCTAGATCTTGCATCCATAGTACATTCTCTCAAGATGTGGAGGCATTACTTGATGGGTAGAAGATTTGAGCTCAGAACAGACCATTGTGGTATGAAGTATCTATTTGATCAGCCTACTTTGAATGCTAGGCAAGCAAGATGGCTGTAATTTTTATGTGAGTTTGATTTTGAAATCAAGCACATAAAGGGGAAAGAAAACAAGGTAGCTGATGCACTCAATAGGAAGGTACAAGAAATGCATGTGGCATCTCTTAGTATTTTCCAATCAGATTTGAGGTAGCAGATTATTAATCATGTTGCTAGAGATGAATTGTATGAGCAGGTAAAAAACAAATTGCAACAGCAAAATCTTGAGAAGAGGTACAAGGGATATAAATTGGAAGAAGATGGACTTCTCACTTATAAATGTAGAATTTATATTCCAAATGTAGCAGATTTGAGGAGAGTTGTTATGGATGAAATCCATCAAGCTCCGTATTCTGGTCACCCAGGATATCAGAAGAAAATTGCTACAGCTAGAAAGTAGTACTTTTGGCCAGGAATGAAAAAGGACATGGCTGAATACATTTCAAGGTGCATGAAATGTCAACAGGTAAAGGTTGAGCATCAACATCCAGCGGGTTCGTTGCAGCCTTTGCCAATTACAGAATGGAAATGGGAAGTTATTTCCATGGATTTTATTACAGGATTTCCGATGACTTGGAGACAACATGATTCCATCATGGTTGTGGTAGACAAGTTGACAAAGGCAACACATTTTATATCGGTGAATTCTATGCATAAGACTGATGACATTGCAAAAATATTCATGAAGGAGATTTTCAAATTGCATGGATTGCCGAAGGCAATAGTCTTTGATAGAGATCTCAAGTTCACTTCCAATTTTTGGAAGGGATTGTTTGCAGATTTGGGTACAAAGCTAAACTTCAGCACTGCCTACCATCCTCAAACAAATGGGCAGACAGAAAGAGTTAATCAAGTGCTTGAAGATATGCTTCGCATGTATGTGATGGACAAACCAACCAAGTGGGAAGATTACTTACACTTGGTATATTTTTCTTATAAAAATGGATATCAGGTATCCTTGGGGATGAGTCCGTATGAAGCTTTATATGGAAGAAGGTGTAGAACACCAGTGACTTGGGATAATCCAGTGAACAGGGTTGTGCTTGGACCAGAATTGGTCAAGGAAATGGAGCAAGAGGTTGTAAAGATCAAACATAATTTGAAAGTAGCACAGGATAGATAGAAAATCTATGCAGATAAGTATAGGATGAAAAGAGAGTTCAGTGTTGGGGATCATGTCTACCTCAGAGTGAGAGCAAAGAAAATTTCCTTGAAGCTTGGGAGTTGTGCCAAGTTGTCACCTAGATATTGTGGGTCATTTGAAGTGTTTGAAAGAATAGGGCATGTTTCATATAGACTTGCATTGCCTGCTAGGACTAGAGCTCATAATGTTTTTCATGTTTCTTTGCTTAAGAAATATGTACATGATCCTAACCATGTGATAAATTGGGATGTGATTCGGGTGGAACCCGAGGGAGAGTTCCAAATCAAGCCAATGTGCATCCTTGATAGGAAGGTCACAATGCTCTGGAACCAGGCCATAGGGCAGGTAAAGGTGCAATGGGTGCACTATGTACCTGATAAGGCTACGTGGGAGCTGGAGCATGCCATGCGATTGGCACATCCATTTTTGTTCAATTCTATGAAACATTGAGGTGGTACCAGTGTCGCATTTTGTTCAAATTTTGTAAAGCATTAAGGACAGTGCTATTGAATGGGAAGGGGAATGTAACACCTCGGTTTTGACCCCTTTTGCATTAAATATACATGATACATATATTGCAAATAATCATGGTGTGGAGATAAAGGAAAAGTCCCCACCATCGATTTGGTTATGTTATGTTTCAGATAGAAATTGTCACCGATGGTATATCAGACATGCGGCATACATATTAAGTTGTGGCATCATGTAACTATACATCTTTAATTAAATAACCCCAACCAGCTATGTTCACTGCAACCAAATTGAGAAGGGGCATGATTCCTAAGGATAAGGAGGGGGAATGCTGAACCTTGAGCCATGAGGGAGAAGCCATGTGCCACCACTCTTTTTCTCACCTTCCTTTGTCTCATCCAACCACCACCTTAGTTATTCTATTGTCAGTTGGGGAAACTATTGGCTGGTAGGAAAACCACTACTACACCCATGCCTGCACTCTCTCCACGTCACTCCTTTTGGGTTGCAGATGGTTTGTCCACTATGGGGATCGCGAGTCTGTTCATTTTCCCTCATACTGAGTGGAGTTAAAAGGGGGCCACAATTCATTGATTGGGGTTCATTCTCCTCTACCTCACGGATTTCTAGCTTGCGGGTTGATTCTTCCTTCTCTCATGGAGTTGTTAGTCTGCGGTGGTGTTCATGCTCATGTTCATGCAGAGAGTCTGTGTCTTTTCCACCATTGTCAGACTGTGTAACGTTCTATTTTTCCATCGTTGAATCGTGGCTATGATTTTCATCTACAGTTCTGTGGGTTACATCATTTTCCCTCATGTATAGATTGCGAGCCTGTTCCTTTCCCATTTCGGTCAGTGTAAGTTCTCCAGCGATTGCATTGGGGATTGTGTGCTGCGGGTTCATGGATGTTCATGGGCTATTGTTTTCCACAATTGCTGGACTATGTTTTTCCCGTGTGATGTTGTAGGTTGCTATGGAATCATTTTGGCCATGATAGGGCCAAGAACGATTCAGGGAGTCGTTTTCCCCTATTAAATCTTGAATAGCTATTTTGCTGCATGCACGTAGTGGCTTTGTCCTCGGACTACATTGGAGTGGTGAATGAGGGCTTGATGTGCTTGATAAACTTGGTGGTTTGGGAACCACACAAATAGAGCTAGTGGGCTGGCTTTCTTCTCCACAACCCTTGAATAGCACTGGAAGGGAGATTAGGGTCTAAGGGATTGCGTTGCAGAGAAAGGACTGATTTCCTTGTGTTGGGTGTGTGTGCGTGTTCTAGAATCCAGGCTGGTTCTGGTGTAGGTGTCCATAGCTCTTCAATGAGCTCACCAGCTTAGCATTAGCCTTTCCTTGCTCCTAGATGGCATGATAAACCCAAATTTGTTGGCTTGGCTGATCCGTTGTTCGCTTGATAAACCCAACTGTGTTGGCTTGGCCGAACTGTGTACCCTTGTGGTGTTGTTATCATTGGCTATGTGTAAGCCTGTTAGTTCCTTATTTCCTTGGGGAATCATTCTCAGCTCAGGGGTGGTATTTTTGCTGAGAGATTAAAGAGCATGCGGGCCTATGGTTGGATGGAACGTTGCAGCGACGTAGCTGGTTGCGGGACAATCTCTTTATAAGATAAGTATCATTGCCTAACTTGTGTATGCAATCATATTTATTATTGATGAATGATGATGTACATGTTGAATGTTGATTGAGATGTTTTGCTTCCATTGTGTATATGAACGATTCTGCTTTGTAGTATGTTTTATGTTTTTAATTATCTACTTCAGAATTATATGTATGTATGTTCATATTCATGGGGATAGATTCTTGGATGAATTTGGTGTATGGTAGCATCCTTTTCACTGGTCGGAGGGTTGGGGATGTTACATTCTCACCTATTAGGGTTTACCTAACCTTGCGACCTTCTTAAAAAAGTTTGAAATCCTTGTAACAAAGTCATAGTGCTTATTTGCGTTAGACCATGTGTTAAAGGCTACATCCGCTAGATGGTGGGGTACACACAACCAGTTCATAATAGAATGGCCACAATGAAGAAGGTTAATGGAAGTTAGATTCAGTGAAGAAGTCCCCACAGTGAGTCATGTTGAAAGCTAGGATTTCACATACATTCAAGCATACATTATGCTCATACACAACCATTAAAGACAAAGACAAGTATAGGGAAGGGACGTCCAATCCACCTTTCTATTCATCTTTCATGCTTACTAATACATTATGAGAGAGGTTGGAGTGGTTTTAACCACTCTAACTAGTCATTTGTTAATATCTCTTTAAACTATATACTTATATAATTACAATGACATTTAGGAGGTACTGGCCCCCTCTACATATCCCCAACAAACAAAACATTTCTTCATCTTGAAGAGAACAAAGAAATATCCATCAACATCCTGGGTCTCTACAACTATTGAAGTGGTCCTCACTGTGCATCAACCATGCATACCAATTTGCATAGATAACTTAGTCGCAACAGTCGCCAGCTTGATAGGGAAACGCATGTGTATAAGGCTTTACTATGACTGGTTACTCTTCAGCCTCCATCTTCAATCTAGAAGTAGTCCATTGAAGTCTCATCCTCTTACAATGGTGG
The DNA here is from genome assembly GCA_001517045.1 of Pseudotsuga menziesii. Lineage (NCBI taxonomy): Eukaryota > Viridiplantae > Streptophyta > Pinopsida > Pinales > Pinaceae > Pseudotsuga > Pseudotsuga menziesii. The sequence continues at coordinate 27,590 of LPNX010522732.1, read as the reverse complement.
GAAACCATCTTCTTCCACAACGAGGTCTTTTGGTTTAAAGCCTCACCCTGGCTCATCTAACTAGCATCTCCATCGGTTTAGGCATGCGGGGCATTTTGGCTCTTTGAATTTCTATGCCATTTCTCTGTCTTCTGGATTTTCGAGGTCATAACCCAGGAATAGTTTCAGCATTTTGATAATGAGAGGTACATTGTCATCATGTCTCATTGGAGCGCTTTGCTATGTAGGTGAATGATATTTTCTTGAATTCCATCGTCATCATCTTCTTCTGTCGTGAGAGTTTGAATTTCCTATAATATTGTATGTTTCCTGCTCATGTGCATGGTATTGGTCATGATCGACTACTTTGGAATGAATCGGACTTATCTTATAATAGTCGAATAGATATTGACTTCATTACATAAGTGAGGAGATCGCCTGCCTTTAAGAAATACCCACATTTAACCTCCTCGACTCGATCAACACAAAACATTTAATGAATAAACATTAAACTCAACTCATAATGGTTGGCAAGAGACCAACTTAATTTACATACACTGGAGGGGATCACCTGCCTCTATTAAGACTCACATTTAACCCCCTCTAACACAATAACTTACAAAATAAACTTGGACAGCCTCAACCATAATAAGACTAATATATCGACCATAATATGATGACTCATCTACATTTGGTTACCGACTAAACTCAACCACTTTATCATCGACCATAATTTAATATTACATATGCGTTTACTTTGCAAACATGAAACTTTGGCCAAGACTACAATATAGACCAAACTGAAGATAGGACCAACCCAACATGCTTTTGATTTTACACAACCGACATGCTTGTAAAAACTCAACCGACATGTTTCCATTGACCTGACTCAACCAACATGTTTTTCACTTTACACAATTGACAATTAGTTGATCTCTACTAGAATGGGCATCGACCAAATTTTATAGACTTGACCATTTGATAGCCTCGAAAATATATCATCAACTATATTTCTACATCAGATTTACTAAACAATCAACACTCAACCTAGTTCATATATGTTCAATGTTTATGACTCAAAAACACCATATATTATTTTAAATGGCTCATACTTCTAATGAAAAGTGCCAAAAGAAACAAGTCGAGGGTACATAACCATATTTGATAAATGATCTATGGTCGGCTAGTGCAGGTCATTGAGGCTGCTTTCGTTGATGGTGACTGATCAACCATAGCGTTGTCGCATAGGTGAGTCTTTGTTGACAAGGGTGGTTGGGTCTATCACCAAGTGTGCTAGTTGGTGGCTGGTCGACGGCTGCATACGACAAGAACTCGATTGTCTGTTCATTTGGCAGTCTTTTGCTACTCTAATGTCCAATAGTCAATGAGTATAATGGAAGTCAGTTGTGTTGTTCAGGCGCAAACAGACTGGTCATATTCATTTGTAGCAGCATGGTATCAAATTATACATGGTCGATCATTGCATTTTGATTGCTAATATCACCAGTATTCAAAGTCACTTGTTCAATCGACTGAACAGATGGAGATCCTCTCTTCCATCATGTTGTCAATCTTCTAGTCGGTAGCCTCCAGGTATCATGTGGTTTTACCAGGAATATATAATGGAGCATTCATACTTGATTAATTTACACAGTAAAGGCCATCCAACAACTTCTTAGTCAACCACAGTAATTGATAGAGAAACTTAATTAATTGTATGCAGTCGATGGAGGTGATGAACATAACTAACATTCAGGGAGAAGCACGCAATAGTTTTCAGCCAGACTATTCTTCAAGTTTCAGTCGGCCTAGTATTCAAGAATCAACCAATGCTAGTTTTGTTCAGCTCTCCTTTTGTGTGCTATATAAAGGGCTGATTGGTTGCTTAGAAGAATTTACCATACTTATTGGTGTCGATTGTTATGTTCAACAAATGGAATTGTTGCTCAAACATTTGCACGTGACAACGCTAGTCAATAGACTGATTGTATAGATGATCAATAGAATTTGTTTCCAACAGACTACAGATATATCAAGTGGATGCACTATGAAGTCAACTACATGCAATTTCATCATTTCATAATTTGGAGGTCGGCTCTCCATCTACGAGGATTGGTCGACTGGATTCCATGGCTAGCGGTAGATATGATGAAACTTCCAAAATTCTTTTCCTCCTCAGTAATTGCAGCTTGAATTCGCGCCCAAATAGGATCCTCCATAGTTGGATTTGACCATTCCTTTGATCTTGGAATAGTCAGTTTCTTCATACTGATGAAGTTGAACCCAATAATATTGGTAGGCACAGAAATAATATTGCTGCACATTATGTTGAATACACCCTCGAGATTCCACGAGCATGGGTGTGCTTATTGACAATTTTTTTTTCTTAGATCCAAGAGCACATGAGCATCGTTAAGATTTTCTTTCCAGGTTTTCTTCACATCCTCACGATCTCCTTCAGGTTTGAACCGACTTCCATGTGCTGCTGCTGTCACCCAGACTGCATGAAAGAGGAAACGGTGCCAGATGTTGAAAGCTAGGATTTCACATACTTTCAAGCATACATTATGCTCACACACAACCATTAAAGGCAAAGACAAGTATAGGGAAGGGATGTCCAATACTCCTTTCTATTAATCTTTTATGCTTACTTATACATTATGAGATAGGTTGGAGCGATTGTACTCGCTCCAACTACTCATTGATTAATATCTCTTTAAACTATATACTTATATAATTATGATGACATTTAGGAGGTATTGGCCCCCTCTACCAGTCACAAATATACAGGATTGTCAATCCTTGTCGAGCACATCAATCAGTGTCGCACCGTATTTGTAGAATACCCACGACATGAATGGGTCCATCATTTCATATTTCACACGTTGGAAATGATATCTAGAACATGGTATGCATCGATGGAGTTGCGACAAGGAACCCAAGAGTGGGAAGGGATCACTAAGTAGTTTAGGAAAACATTTGAATTTGTTGATGAACAACCTCCAGTTGATGCTGCACTTCAAATGATAAAGGAGAAGATATTTGTTGAAATTATTGTTGAAGAGGTCAATTCTCACCAGTGCAGTGCAACCATTCAGCAATGGATGGCTTGCTACAATATAGTTGGAGACCCAGATGATGATCCAACCAACATAAACTTACCAGAATCAGAGGGCATGTGCGCAGTATAACCAACATAAACTTACCGGAATCAGAGGGCATGTGCGTAGTATAAGGAAGTGGCATTTCTAGTGACTAGCTCCTACATCCGCTGAAAATCAAGAAAGTAAACATTGGGTTGCCAGAGAACCCAAAGTTCACCAATATAGGATATTATTGGAATGAAGAGATAGTCATGAAGATCAGGGATAATTTTAGGGGCGAATTTTAGCCAAGTGNAATCGCCAAATTATTATATAAATGATATAAAATCCTTGGAAATTAAAATATTTTTTGAAAAATATCGCCAATCATTTTATAGTTGGAATTTTAAGAATTGGCAATATTCGCCAACATTTATACACTTTTAAATAAGTATGGTTCCTTAAAATTATCCCTGATGAAGATCACAAAATTGTTGCATGAATACCAGGATATATTCCCTACCAATTTCTCAGAAATGAAGGACATAGTTGACAACCTAGGGGAGATGAAAATACCCCTACGACCAAATTCTAAACACAGTAAACAACACCCGTATAGAATGAACCCAAGATATAAAGAAAAGGTAAAGCAGAATTAGATCACATGCTTGACGTAGGAATCATCGAACCTGTTGAGGAATCAGAGTGGATCATCCTTATAGTGATCCAAGATAAGAAAAAAATAGGAGAAGTGAGGATCTGTGTTGACCTAAGAGAGTTGAACGATGCATGCTTGCACGATCCATTCCCAACACCATTTACAGATGAAGTAATTGAAACTGTCATAGGATAATAGATGTATTCATTCATCGATGGATTCTCTGGCTATCATCAAGTGAGAATCACGAAGGAGGATAGCCACAAAATGACCTTCGTCACAGAATGGGTATGTTACCAGTATATGGTAATGCCCTTTGGACTCAAGAATGCACCTACTATTTTTTCTAAAATAGTAGTATCTGCTTTTAAATATTTCATTCATAAGTTTCTTGAAGTCTACTTTGATGATTGGACTTTGTTTGGTCTAGTAAGAGACCAGATTGAGAGTCTGCACATGATGTTGGGCCATTGTTGCTAGTATCAGATCGTGGTTAATTCTAAGAAATGTATTTTCTGTGCACTGTTTGGTGCGCTGTTGGGTCACATCGTATGTCGCGATGGTATTTTGGTCGACCTAGAAAAAATTGTGATTATCCTTGACTTACCACCACCTACATCAGTCACGCAACTAGATCAGTGCTAGGACATACAAGCTACTATAGGAAGTTCATTAGAGGGTATGCAGATATCACTACACCTATGGAGAAACTGCTAAAGACAGATGAAAATTTTTAGTGGACACCATCTTTCCAGGAAATCTTGGACAAATTAAAGAACAAGAGGGCCATGGTGCCAATACTTGTATTCCTGGATTGGAAGAAGGAGTTCCATGTTCATGTTGACACGTCATCTGTCACGCTCAGTATAGTTTTGACACAACCACGAGAGGGTGCTATTGACCATCCTATTGATTTTGCTAGCAAAAAACTGTCAATGACAGAAAATAATTACATGACAATAGAAAGAGAAGGCCTCGCTATGGTCTATGTGCTTTACAAGTTTTGACACTACTTGTTGGGTGGAAATTTCTAGATGTACATTGATCATTCGACGCTGAAATACTTAGTCAACAATCCAGTGTTCGGGGGGAATATATGTATATGGCTTCTCCTATTTCAATAGTTTGATTTTGAAGTCATTTTCAAACCTAGTTGACTGAATGTTGGGCCAGACCACCTGTCAAGTATAGAGAGTACCAAAGAGCCAACCAGCCTAGAAGATAATTTTCCTGATGCACAACTGTTTGCAGTCACTATGATGGAAGATGAGAACAAGGAATTTAAAACTATAATCCAATTTCTAAGTACATGCTATGCGCCTATAGGATTCTCCACCAATAAAAAAAAACACTTGGTCATCAGAGCTGCTGATTTTACATTGATCATTGGACACTTGTACAAATTGGGCGCGGATGAAATACTGTGCCACTATGATTTTTATTATAAGAAACCTTGGGTTATGAGTGAATCACATGCTGGTGTCGTAGGTGGACACTACATATGAAAGGAAACCGTGTGCAAGATATTGCAAGCAGTAATATGGTGGCCAACCATACACATGGATACTAAAAGCTTCTGCAGACGCTATGATATCTGCTAGTGAACATGAAAACTATCATGCCGTGATGATATGTTTCTTGCACCACAGATAACAATGCAATAATTCAACAAGTGGATTGTTGATTTTTTGGGTCCAACCAGTCCCCTAGGGAAAAATATTAACGCATGCTACATTATCACTACGACAAACTATTTAACCAAATGGGATGAAGCTGCACCGCTGCAACTGCGGTGAAGTTTTTGTTTGAAAATGTGGTGACTAGATTTGGCTGCCCAAAAATTATACTCAGAAACCAAGGTACACATTTTGTTAGCAAAATGATTGTTGAGCTTACTGCAGAGTTCCATATCCAGCATAAGAAGATGACACCCTATCAAGCTCAAGAGAATGGAATGGTCGAATATTTTAACAAAATTATGGAGAAAGCACTAACCAAAGTGTCCAGCTATGCTATGGGCATATCGTACAACTTGAAAACAACTGATAGGGAACACCCCATTTAGACTGGTATATGGATAGGAAGATGTTGTGGCAATGAAGTATATCATGTCGAGTATACGGATTGCTGCGCTGACAGAGATGACTGACGGAGATGCTGTCGAGCAGAGGTTGTGGTAACTCGTTCAGATTGAAGAGGAATGCTTCATTGCATGATTTCATTAGACTGTCGAGAAATAGAGCCAGAAAACATGGAATTATTGCCATATTTGGGTCAAACCATTCAAAGTCGGAGGACTTGTGTTGCTGTATGACAAAAAAATTTAAAACACCCAGGTAAGCTAAAGACACATTATCTAGGGCCATATGAGATCATGCACATCACTGATGTGGGTGTAGTAAAACTACAAAGACTATATGGAACTTACATCACAAAGATGGTGAATGTCAATCACCTGAAACCATACTATGATGGTCTTAACATACCTGGCTAATGAAAAAAAGAGAGAAGCAAAGAGGCAAAAACTGTTCTGTCATATGTCTGCGACGGAACCATCTAAAAGCGCAGGAAAAAGAGGAAATGACATGATGGCCGACATTAAAGTCTGAATATCCGACAAATATCGAGGCAGTTATGACAAATAAGCATCATTAATTCAATGAGATATGAGGATAATGATGACATGCTTTTTGTTCCTATCAGGCATCCTCGACATAAATACCATAACAATCCTAACAAGTACAACATAGTACTCAAGTTGACGAGTTAATGAAGAAACATGTCAGCTGAGAAGCCCATGTTATTGATTAGACATAGACCTCCCATCGCATGATGAATGTAGGATGCATGGGTGAGTATAAATACAAGGCTTCACCATCAAACAGTCTTTTACACGCACACATAGAGCAGCTAGAGAGTCATCCAGGCCAGGGCTATCGAGGAAGCACAAGGCTAAGTTCGTTGTGGAAAACCCTGGGAAAGAGCTAATGGAGGAAGAAGTGCTAGAGTAAAAGCTGATGGAGGAGGACATCCCACCCCATAGAGACCTGAAAGCTGAGAAGGAAGAAGAAATCTTCCCACACTATGTCCGCCCGAGGAGAGACGAGGCGAATCCAATGATGCTTCCCACGAAAGCATGCACATTTTTAGCATCACCCCAGACCCCTAAGTGCGTACCCATGTTAATGGAAATAATTCCTAAGCTCTCCAAGTTGGGATTCGATGATGTTGACACTCACTTGCAGTTGGTTCTGGAGAGAAATAATTGTATGGTCACAATTCAGATCGGGCTGATTGCACCCAAGGTTCTCAAGCCAATGAAGTGGCCTAATAGCACTAACCAAGAAGGATTGATGAACTTAATGTTCATTACCCATTTTGGCCATGGCCTATAGGCCAACACATATGTGAAACAAATTCTGGTCTATTTCCATAGAGGGTTCCTATAGCTCAATTGACCATACCCGGTAGACATCGAGCTAATCTCATCGATCATAGGACTCCTGAAGAAGGGACACAAAGGCCGCATTGTATTTGCATAAGAATATGGATACCACTAAGATGAAGTAGAAGTATAATCTGCAGCGCATGGGTAGGGGATTCTCAATTCCCCCTATCGAAGGAATCGACATGAGATTCACCACAATAATCCTTTCATGCAAGCTGTTACACAAAATGAGGCCGAATGAATGCACCGCTGGAGCGGTAGAGATGGCGGAGCAATGCACATAAGGTGTGACTTTCAACTGGTCGCAGTTCTTACTGAATGAACTAATCAATGATGTAGTACAGGAGCAGGAGGATCTGAAATACAAATTTCGCTACTCATGGCTATTCATTCTAATTTTTTTCACCTTGTGGGCCAACCCACCCAACTATGAGCCAATGGACGTCCCACTACCTTGGCTTGGTGCAAAGTACAAGAAATTGTGGGAGGACAAGAAAAATAAGATCCTCTAGATGGATAATAACATCAAGTTTTTTTTGCATGCCGAGGTGTTGTACGATTTTATTAGGTGATCCCATCGAGTTCGGTCTACAGCAGTGCACAGGTATGTGGCCTTCATCAATTTCTAGGAGGGTTCTCATAACATGATTTTGGAGCCGAAGCATGACCGAACTAAGCAAGCGTACTAGGAAGGGTTCATGATCACTGGTGATGATGTGGATGCAATTGTACAGGAGTGGCTAGACGAATGGTGTGGCCTACTAGCAAAGAAACTTCCTGAAGGAAAAAACCAAGAAGACCCACCAGTTGACCAAGGTAGAAATGTTGGCACAGGCAGCAATGTTGGTAATGGTCAAGGAAACAATGGAGGCAATGGTCAAGACAATCAATCGCAAGAAGGAAAAGATGATAACAACGATGATGGTGGCTCCCATTGAAGCGATGAAGAGCATACACCTACTGATGAGGACATCTACAACCTCCAGAAAGAACAACAACTATAGCGTGGGCCACTATGAAAAAAGATAAAAGCCAGCAAAATGGCTAACACAGACACCTTGATAGAGGATGATATATGTGCGGTAGTAGAAATTGTAGCCGAGGTCGCCAAGAAATACTCCAGGTTCTAAATAGGCAACATGAAAATGTCGCTAGTCAGGTTGCAGAGCACCTTAATAAGCTCATTGATTCCATTAACAAGATGAAAACCACTGTCGATGCTGAGACATATGGTGTGGATCCTAACTTCCCGTTAGTTACACCAAAACTAGTGCTGCCAATCAAAGTACAAATCCATGGGCGCGCAATGGAACGAAGAATGGTGACGGGTGCATTTGATGATGTTTTCAAAGAGTTTGACACATTACAGATTGACTTCTCCAATATCTCATTGGGTGAAGTATATGAGCTACAATAGGCAGTCATGATGGAAATACAAATTTGGGAGAATGTTGTTTCCTATTAGGCAACGAAACAACAAAGGAAGGCCAAGCAGTTCAAGGCCCTCCTAAAAGAAAAAGAACAAGAAATTGTAGCATGTGAGCAAAGCTGCATTGCACTAGCTAAATCCATTAAGGGCACGGTCGTAGAGTTCCCACCAGAAGATGAATAGGAAGATGAAGGCTCAGCTGCTAAGGTTTCCTGGCTATCGTTGATTGTAGTGGAACTAAAGAAGCAGGTTGAGGATATTTAAGCTAGGCAGGTACCAAGCACACCTCCTAAGGTGCTCGAAGAGCGAAGCAAAGTAGCATCTTAGGTTGTTGGAAAGATAGGTGAAGGAGAAAAAATCTGCATTAAGGCAGTTGAAGCAATTTCCACGATATGGGAAGTGATTCTAGAGGATGACACTAGAGAGAATATTAGGGAAAGCATGCAGAAGACTGACGAAAAGATTAATGTGAAAAAGGAAGAAATGAAGAAGCTTCCCTTTTAGGAAAAGGTTACAAAGATGGCTAAAATCAAGTAGCTGCAGCAGGAATTCCAAGCTCTCTGTGATCAAGAGTGAACTAGGGAAGTAGAGGTGGAGGCACACAATTTAGAAGCAACATGAATAACAGGGATTATTCATCATGTGTAGCAAAAGGTTATGAAGATGGCTAAAATCAAGTAGCTGCAGTAGGAAGTCCAAGACCTCCGTGATTAAGAGCGAACTAGGGAAGCAAAGGTGGAGGCACACCAATCAGAAGCAACATGAATAACAGGCCTTATTCATCCTGTGTAGCAAAAAATTCAACATATTGTGTAGTCACTAGAGGGAGGACTGTCGAAACATATCAGTTCCGACCGAGTGGAGCAGTTGGACGCATATGAGGAGGAAGTAACAACGGAAGTTGCTAGAGTGCAACAAATGGTGAAATAATTTTAGGACAAGGTTAGTCCTCCTGCGCAGCCTAAGCCAGAGCCCGAGATGGAGGCTTAAGTCATGAGAAATCCCATATTTTTGCGGAGATATCCATTTTTTCTTAGTGGATTGGGATGAGCCACATGTGAGTGTTGGGGACTTGTTTGGCTAGGAAAAGAGCATAAGGAAGAATCTGATGTACAAGCAAAGGAGGAAAAGTGCATGCGCAACAAGAGAAAGGTAGGATAAAGATAGAAAGGAAGCATAGAGCAAAGGAAGTTGTGACAGGGATGGTGTGATGAGGAAAAGCACATCCAGATTCAGCGGAAGAGGTAGGTAGAAGAGTTAATGCTGGACAAATAGAAGTCAAGGAATATTATAGAAGGATGAACCAGCAGAAGATAGAAGGATAGTTTTGTGGCTAGTTATGACTGGTATAGAAGGTTGAAGGACGTTTTCATGGCTAGTTAAGGCTGTGGTTAATGTCATGCATGACATTTGTGGCTAGGTCTGGGATGACATTCAATGTAATTACAGATATTTTGTAGCTACTTGAGTCTGTAATAACTGGGTAGTACTCAGTTGACCCTACATGGTCTTGAAAATGTTATAAATAGAAGGAACCTGCTCTGTATAAGGGTTAGATCTTGTTAGATGATATTAAATTAGATTCATTAGTAGTTCAATATTCATCTCAAGAGGAGATTCTAGTAGAAGGAGAAGGTTGTTGAGCCTCATATCCTATAGTTGTGTGCGCAGGCCACTGGTAAAGTAGAAGAGTTGAACGAGTATGTGTGTGGATAAGTAGGAGTAGATAGAAGCAATAAATCAGAGAGCATGAGAGCAAGAATATTGAGTTAGAAAGACATATCTTAAGAACAATCTACAAGTTGCAGGCTGCAAGGTGCTACCTATATTTCTCATGCCAGATGAAGAGCACCTTGGTGGTTTTTCCCAGATGGGTTTCCATGTTATTTCCTGTGTATATGGATTAATGTTGATGAATGGTGAATGTTTATGTGAATTTTTGCTTACCCGATATTATTATAGTTACAATTCTTGTTGAATGTATGTCGTTGTATTAATGAATGATTGTTTAAAAGTATTATTGGACTACTGTGTATAAGTTCATGGTTAAGCCGTTAAGTATAGTATAAGTCGTGCACTATTTGTCAAAGTATAAGGAATCGACTGTGTCACATAGTTGCACTAGTTGTTAAGGTTTAAGGATAAGGTTATGTTGCGCAAGTGAACTATGGCACTTGGTTGTGCCACTGTGGCAGAGTGAAAGAATCCATCCCATCATCTTTATCGAGCACTTTGTCTACGTGCCAAACGACTATAATCCATCTCCAACTACAGAAACATGGTTTTGGAAGTTACCCATTAATATATATCTAGGGTGATATTGTGCCTGCATCACAGGCGTTGTCGACTCAGCTTTCTCTGTCGGGCCAATGTCTTTTGGTGTCTTATTGGTATTGTGTTGTTCTTGAACCATGGGTCGAGACAAGAAGGAGAAAGAGGCCAACAATTCTCTAAGCCCAAGTAAGTTTGACACCTTTTTTTAGTTATTCCACCCTCACATTGCTGATTACCTCTTTGAGCTATTCAATTTCCTCATGGGTGTATTTCAAATTATTGAAAGATACATGTTCATTGTGCTTGAATTCCATGGCTTCTCAAAAACAAAATAATGTAAAGTAAAAGCATAAGAGGAATTAAAAAATGAACCTACATATCCATTTATCTTATGACCACACATTAATTAAAGATCATAATTATGATTTCTATAATAACATGTATAATTCAAAATACACTAAAATTGCTTTTATAATATAAAATCTAATTTTCCTTCACTTTATTATTAACTATACCGACTCTACATACTATTCTTATGGATTTAAAACTAAAAATTCTTCAAAATAAACACATATCATTTATATCCACTCAAACTATAAATCACTTTTAACCCAATGCATTCCACATAAAAACATCCCAGTCTGCTTTTATTTGTTACCCATTATGATGACTTGGTGGTAAGAAAACCTTTTGAAAAAAGTGTGTTACATGATTAGATTAAAATAACTTAGTGTGATATTAGATTAAATTAACCTACTGTGAAAAATTAAAACTAGACAATATAAATGGAAAGGAAAGGGTTGTTGCTGCCATTTCCATTCTCAGTTCTTCATTTCATCTATGTTATGTGTGGGTTTTTCATAAACATCATTTTCTATTTTCTGGGTTGCTTGTAATGATGGAACAAAAAATCCTGAGATAGTGTTAGCCTACAATTTTTTTGTGCACAGACATCTCGATGCTCCCCACATTGAAAAAATCGAGATCAAGAATGCGGTTTTTGATTTTATCAAGGAAAACAGTTTTTTTATTCCTCTTTTTTCCTAAATTCTTACTTCTCCTGTCATGTTCTGGAAAATAACATTGCTATAGTCATTGTTGTTGTTGATATCAGTTGGTTTTGTGTTTGAAACTGGTCCATAAATGGATAATTTATACAATTCACTATGTGAAGAATTAGAGTGAGAGATAGATCAAGGCCTTTTACAAACCATGCTAGTTAAGATAGAGGAAGAAATCAAGAAGTGTGATGAGAAGTAATATTTGTTTCCCTCTTTTCTATTTATGTGATTCATGGAACCCTATCTCTATTTAATTACTTTGTATAATTTAAAATATCGATATAATGGTCATTTTGGGCCCCTTTTTTTGGTCAGAAATGGCTCCAACAGACCCCAATCTGTTTTCTTCCTATGGCTGGAAAATGATCCTGTATATCAAAAAACTTTCTAATACAGAAAATGGATCCTCTTGTAAGTAAAAATGAATAAAAAATCCATACTTAGAGGGAGGTTTGATAAGGAAAGGGTGACCCACATGGCCTCTTCACAACCAAGCGAAGAAGAGCTCTCTCTTATCTAATTTTATCTACCAATTACACCTACAAAATAAAATAAAAAATCCAAATTGAACAAATTTGCCATAGTACACTTTTGAGAGTAGAAGTTTCAAGAGAACAATATCCAATTGGAGAGGATCTTCAGAAAGCATTTAAACTCCTATACCATGATCATTTGGCTCTGGTCATAAGTATCTGAGCTTGTTGAGATGCATCGATGTGAGATTATTACTAAACTAAATGATCAAAGTGGATTAGGGGGTGGTGGATGACACCCAATTGTCTTCATTGATTCAAGGTTGTTCTATAGGTCTTGCTTCCTTAAACCTCTTCAATGGGGAAATCATGCAAATCCAGTGAATTTGAAGGCTATATTTGTAGGTCAGGACTATAGAAAATGTTTGTAGGAAAACTTTGAACACCAATAAGAAAACCCTTATTTTTTCTTCATTTTTTTCTTAGCTTCCTTTTCTGTTTGGTTCCAATGTCATCATGTTCAACTCCTTAGAGAAAATATGTCCATGGAATTTTTTGTAGGATAATTGGTGGAGGGTGAGAAGATGGTGAAGAAAATCAATGGAAATATGTTTTGCATTCCCATTTCTGGAAGTATGTGAAAAAGATAGGGAAAAAGTCTAATAAATGGGTGGGAGATGCTTATGAAACTGGAACAAATGCAACCAATTTTAGATGGTAATATATAAGGGTTAAAGTCCATTTTCCTTGGATTCCCAACTAGGTAATTAAGTTTTGCACCTCTATCAACCCAAAGGACATGAAGGAGTGTTATGAAGAGCTGATTTGTAGGAGAAATTCCCTATGTATCAATGTAATTGTTTAAGCTTTATCTATTTACTTTCCAACTAATGTGTGATTGTTGCCATGTGAAAATGTTAATTTTTTACAATTAAATAACAGTTTTGTTTTATTGAGAATACGAAGAATTTGTTGCCTAGGTTAGGAAAATTTACACAGTTATGCACTAGCAACATCAAAAAAGGGATAACATGTTCCCTAAGAAGCTTGTACGAAACAAAAACTGCACCCTTGGAAAAATGGTTTGACACAGGTTAGAGTGATAAAAAAAAATATGGTGAATTTCTTGTGCTTTTGTAAATCTACCTTTGACTTCAAAATCTGGAACGATTATGGGCTGATTAGCTATCTTAAAATATGGGATTTGACTTGAACAATGATATTCTTCCATTGCAATTGTGATGATATGAAAAATGAATGCCTTGGAAATATTTGAAAAATTTTAGGTTTAAAATTACGTTCTATGTATAAAACTGCTAGATAAATTGCCATCTCTATTGGGATGCTTCATTTAGCATTTTAACTACCTTTGAATGTGGAGAAACATCTCCCAAAATTGTTGTAAATCTAAAATAATCCTCTATCTATGTATCTTTCACTTAAAATGCTCTTCCAATCTTTTCTCTTTTTGCTTTGAATTAATTAGTTCAAATTCACTAGGAACAATCTCTTGACTTGGTTTAGGAGTATCCTCTTGAAGGGGCTCACCATATTTGAATCAATATCCTTGAAAATGTCATATAGTTATGTTTCTACCTCCAATCTTGGATTAAGAGTGTAGAATGATCTATTATTCTCCAAGGGATTGTCACGTCCCCATGCCTCCGACCGGCGAAGAGGACGCGACTACAAGCTTCGAACACCCGGGCTAAGAGCCCCATGAACATGTACAGGCATAAAATTTGTAGAAACAGAATGCTGAAAGAAATGCATTGTAGTATAACATGCATAAACGCAATTGTTTATCATACACAGCTATAATTATTTATCTTGCACGGCGGAATCAACATGCATTCACACAACNTGTTCATCATTTTCATATCATTGACAGAAAATATGGTTGCAGAAGTAAAAATGGGCAAGATTACTTATCTTATGAAAACTTTGCTCCGCAACCAGCTACATTGCTGCAACATTCCACCCAACCATAGGCCAGCGTGCTCCTTAATCTCTCAGCAACGCTGCCACCCCTGAGCTGGGCATGATTCTTCAAGGAATAAGGGAACTAGCAGGCTTACACATAGCCAAGGATATACAAAACACACAGCCAAGCCAACCAACTTGGGTTTATCAGGCCATCAAGGAGTTGGGAAAGGCTAAATGCTAAGCTGGTGAGCTCATTGCAGAGCCAAGAACACCTACACAAGAACTAGCCTGACCTCTAAGATACCCAAACACACCCAACACAAGGAATCAGTCCCTTCTCTGCTACACAGTCCCTCAGGCCCTGCATTCCCTTCCAGTGCTATTCAGGGGTGATGGAGAAGAAGGCCAACCCTCTAGCTCTGTCTGTGTGGTTTCCAGCCACCAGGTTTATCAAGCAAAACTAATCCCCCATACCTTCTCCCAATACAGTCCAAAGACCAACCATTGCACTCAGGCAATCAATTTAGCTATCACAGCTTAAACCAGGGAAAACGACTTCAAACCATCTACAACAGTCCCCAAACGTAACAGCAAACACAGCTCATGGCCTGGGGAAATTAACAGCCCCCGAAATGCATCAATGGGCATGGCTCACAATGTGGGGAAAACTCAACCCATCCTTGGGCAATGAAGTCGCCGGGAAAACATACATAGACCATGCTGGGAAAGGGATTATAGTTCCCTAGCCTGGGCGTGAATGAAAATGACAATGCATGACTTATGAATCAGTCCATGAGGGAAGAATACAGCCAAACCATCCATAGATCCACAGAGGAAAAATACGTGGATAAAAACCAGGAAAATCCTGTGCGTGGAAAACAATCCGACCCTGTGAGGAATGAACAGACAATGGAGGTCCCGCGTGAGGAAAAACAGCTCTGTTTTTGTCTATGGATGAACAAACAACAGGAAGGATGCAAAAATTGGAAGTGCCTGAGCCTTCAGTACAGTCCTCCAGAGAAGAAGATCTGCGTGAGAGGATGAACAGCAAAATCATGGGTAGAGTGTGCATGTGGGTGAGGACTGACAGTCCTGCCACCCCACTTCCAAGACCATAACTACCTCAACCACCAGCAGCCTTTCTTAATGAAAGTGGTTGGAATAAAACAAAGGAAGAAGACATATGGGGTTTTCTCTCATTGGCCAAGGTTGACAATTTCCCCCACCCCTATCCTTGTGAAAATCATGCCCCTTTCTCATTTTAGTTGCCGCGATCGTAGCTGGTCGGGTTCATTTTTAATTATAGATGCATATTTACATGATGACCATTATAATATATGCCGCATGCCCTGATATACCATCGGTGACAATTCAAATCCAAAACATAACATAACCGATCAATGGTGGGGGCCTTGGCCTTTAGCTCCACACCCTGATCATTTACAATTTATACATCATATACATCTAATGTAACGGGGTCAAAAACGGGACATTATAGGGATAAGCCAAATTCCTATTCAAAGAAGCATTGATTTTCCTTCTTTTATCGATCAAAGGTTCCAAAAAAAAGATACATCTTTGAGATATTAATAGATCTTGTAATTTCCTTCAAGCTTTTTCTTTGGCTCTTGGATAAAATCCCTATCTAGATGCACGGTCGTCGAAAATTTGACAATTTGAGCTGAAGAAGGTTTAGATCCTTGTTCCTTGTGGTGTATTTGGCATCTCTTTTTTTCTCTTTCCCAACAGATGATAATGCTTTGGAATCTATGCTGAACTTGCAAAGGATTATGCACTCACTAATACCTCCTCTGGTGAAAACTCGTCTTGTAAGGGCATTAACTAAGATAGTTCTTAAAAACTAAAAACTGTGAATTTTCTTTGAAGGGTTTTCAGCGCTTTAGCTCAGATAGTTCTTACCAATGACATTTTCTTTGGATTTAACTCAGATAGTTCTTATCAATGACAACTTGTTCAGATTTAACTCAGACAGTTCTTATCAATGACAACTTGTTCATATTTAACTAAGACATATATTCAACTGAATTTTGACATATTTTGTGTGTTTTCATAGATCTAAATCTAATAACATAGCCTGATCAATGCAAAATCCTTTGGGTAAAAAGATCTACTATATATTTCTAAATACTATGCACAATTTTGTTAATGTCAAAAATAAATCATAACAACAACATAAATACATCCATACCACTACACTAAGATTGATGACATGAAAATAAAATATTGCCTATGGAACAAAATTTAAGTTAGGAAGAATAGAGAGGCATAAGATGTCTTTCACACTATGAGTGGAAGCAAGCATTCCATTTCCATTTTCTTACCCTATCTCTATGGCTTCTTCTTCCACTGTCTCTTTCTTGTTGGCTCTTGTCTGGTTGAAAAACCCCTGAGTTTGTTAGGTTTAGGGCTACATTTCTGATCCAATGAGGCTTCTTTTTGGCCAAATCCATTAGGGATCAAAGCTCCCCACTTTGGAGGTTTTTGATCTCCCAAATTATATTTGAGGACTCCTACCTTTTCTTAGGTTCGGTCTTTGGTTCTAGTTCTAAGTCATCATCTTGGCATTAGATCTTAGCTAAGGTTTTGCTTCGGCTCTAGATGAGCTTCTTTCTTTGGCTCCACTCAGGCTCTAGTGTATGCTCTGCATCTACATTTTCTTTGTATTTTCAGGATGCCCTGTGGTGGCCACATTCCTCCCAAATACCCAATATATGTCCAATAGACAAGTATATATATATGTTTCATATCGCATTAGAATATGCATAGTTACCAAACTTTGGCACAACAAAAAACTCAGCAAGTTGAAAGGGTCAAGAGTTTAACTTGGATTGGGAAAAACTTGGCTAGTATAAACTGTCCATGAGTTTTTTTAGGCAGGAAAATGAATCAAACTTGTTGACCTATCAATGAATCACATGCACTAAGTAGGTCCCTATTTGACTCATAAGTACTTGCAGGTCAAATGTGGCCTGGGATTCACCCACGAGGCTAGGTCAAACATGGAATGTGTAGTAACTATGATAATATGATTCTCTATGATTATGTAGTAGATGAACCCAATTTTAGAACAGCTTGAAATGTGATAGATAATATACCAGGTGAGATTTTACATGGATGCTAAAACCCCATTCCTGAAACGAGATCTGGACAGAAGAAACAGGAGAAACATCCTCTTTCTTATTTTTAACATATGATAGGGGCCTAGGGAATTATGTCTAGAAAAATTGAAATATCAATAGTGTTTACTTTCTACTACCTAGGAGTCAATTTATCTTTAGTTCAACATTTTTTTTCTTCATATTCACTCATCAAACATGCATTTATATTTTGTAACAAACCAACATTTATGGTTTATTTTCTATTTCCATTATTATTCCTATTTTTTTTCTTAGAAATCTATTTTTTTATAGTATTGAAATTTCAGAGATGTTTGTTCCATTCATTGCTGGTTCATTTATTTGAGATGAGCTACAATTTCTATAATTTTTTTAGTTTACTCTATGCATCATTTTGGTGCCTCCCCATTGCCTTCTTATGAACCTATTTTTGATTGGGAGAATGAGGGGTCCTACAGACAAAGAACAGCAAAATTTCCACCAACTATATGTGGTAGGTTTTATGTTTACTTGATGTAGTGGAAATATGCACTTGCGTTCACTTTCACATGAAGGCATTCTTTATACTAATTTTTCAAACAAGGGCCACATGTCTTCTTGAAGTTTATAATTGATATCTTTCAATTGACATGCCATTGTTGTTTCTACCCGTATTTTTTGATATAATGTATATGAATGGTTTTCAGTGGACTCAAGATATACATCAAGGCTTTATCTTTGGCCTTTCAAGTAGGTTTTGTTGGTGGTTCAATGAGTAGAATAGCCATCCATCTCTCACAGATTCATTAACTATGTGATAAAGCATGAAATGCAGAGATTGATTAGAATACATCATTCATTTTCAGCATACATGTTTTACTATTTCAAGTTGATATATTACCTTTGGTATCTATGATATTGAAACTTTCATCCTAATACAAATAGACATGTCTATATGTATGTCTTGTTCCAACCATTTGAGGGGATTCATATGTTGGATAATGATGTCCATTGTCACTTCAACGAAAGGACAAACTTCTAATATGCGGTGTTCCTATGAGAGATTTGTTTTCTCAGATGATAAGAAATTTTGTTTTAGGAAACTAATTGAAGTTTTCTGCCTCTTGCCAGAGCCTTTTTATGGTACAATATGTTTATATCATAGAGAAATGAGAGAATAACTGAAAGAGGACTTCTATTTCCAGTTCTTTCCCAATGAAATGCANTTGATTTGATTGATTTTTATTTAGTTAGTTACCTCATTTTGTTTCATGTTTTTTTTTTTTTTTTTACTAGGGGAATTGACAACTGGGTCTGGGCTGGTACTCGCATGACACGGGGTCCAAGGATCCATTCCCACTACCACTATAACCCTAGGTGCCCCACACCCGCCGCAAGACATGGGACATAGGTAAACCCGGGTGGGATTGATCTTGTGACCTCCAATTTACAACAAGTGACTTCATAACAATGGAACCGCCAATGAGCCACACCCATGCAGGCTCTCATTTTGTTTCATGTTCTTAGGTCATTATGCCTGAGTTTTCTTGGTACCCTACTTATCAGCTGCATTACCATTTTTGAAATAATATACTGATGTCAGACCAATAATTTTTCAACTTGGTTTTATTTTTGAATATTGACTGATGACAATATGTTTATGCTAATATGCTAGGGTATGGTGCCAACACTGTGCTATATTTTCTTTGGACACCCCATCTTCATACTTATTCAGTTGGAAAATACTGCAACTGAAGGAGGAGTGACGCTATTAGTATACTCTCACAAAGAATGTGTAAGTACATTTCCATCGAATCTATATTCCTTTTCAGTTGTTTCCTTGTTTGATGAAGTTTACTTAACATTCTTTGCTCGGTGCTAAATTTTTCCGCATGGTTGTGTCAGTGACAATGTTTCTTGATCTTGAATTTTGGACTCATATATTTATGCCAGTATAATTTGGATGTTTTGTTTCAATTGAAGTTTCCCTCAAATAAATGGAATATTTCTTTATCTTTGAAATATCATATAAATATTATATTCTTCCCAATGTGACATCCCATTGATGTTCTATTGGTGTTCTATTATAGTGCCTTTTGCTTTAGAGAATGGTTGAGCAATTTTTGGTTTTTTTTTGTATTTATTTAATATCGTTGTCTTGTTGAATTTCAAAATTCTCCAATATGTAGTTTTTAGATCCCACGAAATTTCTTGGTTATAGTGAAAATTTAAGGTTCTTGGAAAAAAAAGATTATAAGGATATATTTTCTGAACAGTGATGAAGCAGGAAGAGATAAATGATTCTGAAGATGAAATTTCAGGTTCACGTATAGTTGAAGATGGTAGGTACTTCCGAAAGATGACATTAGTTTCCTTGATGCATCTTTTGTCAGAATATTATTCTAATTCAATAACCACTTTGTTTCTTAAACTTATCATGGGGGTAAATAGGATTGCATCTTGTGTTGTACACAACATTTTAGAGCTGAAAATTTTCATTAAATTGTATCCCAGGTCTTCATCTCACTCATGGAATAGTACTGTCAACATGTGCATGATTGTCTCCATGGTTGCAACAACATCACTGTACTTGGATTACTCTAAATATTCCTCTCAACTGAGCCACTGTTTTATGTTAAAACCTTTAATCATGCTATTAATGAAGAAATTTGTCATCACTTCTAGCCCATGTCACATGGATTTACCATAGTGGTTTGATTTCCATCAGAACATTGTTCCAATGTATCACTTGTAAACCAACCCATACATATTGGGAATTCATATTGAACCTACTCAATCTTAATCCAGTTGATCTCTCAAAAGGTGATGTTCCAGCAGTGATCGAAAATTTGAATGCTGTTGTGAAAGGTCTTGGATAGTCACACTTCTTTTCCTCACAAAGGTTGTCCTTAGATCACACAATCAAAGTTCAAAATCCATTTGATTTGGATTTTCATTCATTAATTTAAACCCTAATTCTCTTCGTTTTGACTACATAAAATGTCTTGGACCATCATGCATGCTTTATTCCTTTTGTTACAAGTTGATTAGAACATTTATGAAAAGAAGTGTTAATTTGTCCTTTGCATATTCACCTTGTATCTCAACTATCCATGGTGGTTGTATTTGGGTGACAAAAAATATTAGGATTTCCTTAGGTTTGGAAGAAAGGGAAGAAACGTGTATTAGTGAATTTATGTGATTGTATTGTGTATAACATTCTAAAAACTAAAATTAAGGCATTGTACCTTGCTGGGCCATTTTTGTTGTGTTGGGGACAAACTTTGTTGATTAGAAAATGCCATACTGTTAGAGGCTTTTCCTCAGTTAGTAAGTATTTTCTCCATGATCACAGGACATGGGTAATGGATAACATTTCTTCCTTGCAAGTTGGTAGTTGAGAAAGGAGGTCAAGCCCAAACAGAGGATCACGTTGATCAACAACTCCATTCTTCTCCTACATTGATAGGGTCATTGAGTTTTTGCTGCTTGTTATGGAAATGGTCTTATTCATGGGAATTGGAAGAAGGTCAAACCCAAAACCCATGGGCTCATGCTCAGATCCCATGGACTCAAATGACAGAAACTGCTTTGTTGTGGGATTAATTTGGTTATGAGATCTCTGGCCTAAAAATATTCTTTAGTCTCCCGGATTTGTGTTTTCATACTTTGTTGTGTTTCTATTAGAGATACTATCAATGGGACCCAAAACCTTCTTTTGATGCATTGGATTTTTGTTTTCAAACTTGCCAGTGTTTCTAGCAAAGCCACTTCTAATCAGGGATAATTTTATGGGCGAAATTTAGCCCATGGACTATTTTTAGGGTTTTTCCTCCCAAAACAAATTTGTCATTTTGCATGTTTTGAAGCCCTGTTTCGCCCAATTTTGACGGGGTAAACTTTTTTCACCCTAAAAATCGCCAAATTATTATATAAAAGATACAAAATCATTGGAAATTAAAAGATTTTTTAAAAAATATTGCCAAACATTTTATAGTTGGCATTTTAAGAATTGGTAAGATTCTCCAACATTTATACACTTTTAAATAAGTATGGTTCCTTAAAATCATGCCTGCTTCCAATGGGGCCCAAAGCCTTCTTTTGGTGCATTGAATTTGTGTTTTTAGACTTAACAATATTTCTTGTAGAGCCCATGCCAATGGGACCCAAAACCTTCTTTTGGTGCATTGGATTTATGTTTTTCAGCCCAAATCCATTGCAATGGGACCTAATATCATCTCTTCAAATGGATTATTTCTCTGCTAATTTATTTTATCAAACATAAGGGGTACCCTTTATTCGAAACTTGTCATTGATCCTAACCCGTTTGAAAAAGTAGTCTACCTATCGCATTGATTGGCATATTTTGAGAAAATGGACCAGGTGTACTATTCAAACTTGATTGTGATGTATTAGAAGAATTAGAAGGAAGAAATGGTGAATGCTTCACATTAGACTTTTCCTTTAGGCAAACTTTCCCAAGCATCTGCCTCAAGACTTCTACATTGCTCTGTTGAGTTTGGGGATTTTGAGAAAACCCAAATGTAGCCCTATCCCATGAGGATGCTGATACATTGTTGATACATATATGTAACCTAGGAAATGCATAAGAATATGGCGAATCTATTATCATTTTCTGCAAACAATTATTGTTAGGTCTCATATAGTGGTACACTTACAGTTGCTAGGGAATAGTGATTTTTGCAATCCCATTAAGCCAATTTCTTGAGTTTTTTTCAAAATTCCTAGAAAAGGTTCATGGATTTCATAACCTGCTTGATCATATATTGTGAATTTATAAAATCTATGATCCTTTATCGACCATTAGATACTCAAAGTTGTGTTTTGATCCTTTTTACGATTATAAAGGACTCTGTAAGTTAGGTTCCCAAATTCTTAAAGGGTGCTAGCTCAATGGAAGAGCGCCTGCCTTACAAGAAGGAGGTTGGTGGTTCGGTTCCTCCATTCCCCAATGATATTATAATATCGGTTAAAAAAAACTATATTAGTAAGAAAAAAATAAGAGATAAGTGACCAAAAAAATAACCAAAATTCGTATATAAAACTACTAAAAAAGACTAAATTAGTGACCAAAAAACGAGAGATGTGAAACTAGCCATCAAAAAAGATGCAACATGTGGTGCTAATGATGAAGCCAAACATGGCGTTGATATGGAATAAAAATAAGACAGGAAACTAGGAATTAACAATGATGCAACACATGGTGCTAATGATGGCATTGATATGGTAGCAAAATAGGACGTTACTTTGGATGCAGAACATGGCGCTACATAGGAAGCAAAATATGGTGCAACAATAGAAGCAATATTTGGCATCATTTGGTAGCAAAAAACAATGCAAAAAAAAGGAAAAATTGGTGCAAATTCGGAAGCGAAAATTGGCACATATTTGGGAGTAAAACATGGTGCAAAATGGGATGCTAAAGTGGTAGCAAAAATGGATGCAATATTGGATGCTAATTTGGATGCTAACATGGTTCTATTAAGGATTCAAATATGATGCTAATGGGGATGTCATTTAAGAAGCACAAGCAGACACTCACTAGGATACAAAATGGGATGTTATTTAGGAAGCAAACATCGACGTTGTTTAGGAAGCAAAGTTGGATGCTATTATCAAAGCAAAAAAATAGACATTATTTTGGACGTCATAAAGGATGCTATCTAGGAAGAAAAAAATATGTTTTTTGAGACACTTTAAGTTTTGTCCCTGACATGTCCCATTTAGCATCTAGTTTGACCACTCAATGTAAAAAAAACACTAAAAAGGGATGTAATTCCATGACTTGTTGTAGTGATTGGGGGTGAATCCATAAATTGGTGATGTAAATGATTATGTGCTCCATTTGGAGCTTTGTTCTTTCTTAATATCAATCAATAGAATAGATTTGATATATGAAAGGGAAGTGGATGGCTTGATGTTTTTGGGAGGAGATTGGATGATAAATCCTTATAATTGAAGGGGAATGAGGTTGTGGAATGGGTTTATTTCATTCATACATTATTAGCTAGAAATATTATTCTTAGGGACAAGGAGGATAATCTTGTATGGAATAAAACCATTGCAACATGTTTCTACATTTGCAAGTTAGGATATGAAGCGATGTTCTCATATGAACAAGTTAAAATAAAAAAAATGGCAGTGGAAGAAGGTACATAATATCTTGGATCATTTAAAGTGTAAATTATGCTTGTGAATGGCTCTCCCAAACAAGGTCCTAACATATGACATTTTTTATAAAATATACTTTGAAGGTTCGAGTTGGTGTCATTTGTGAAGATGTGCTTCTGAGTTGATGTTTCATATTCTATTGGGTTGCCACTTTTGTATGGAATTTTGGGATGCAACCATTCCTCTTATAGGAGGAGTTGGTCATTAGAAGGTTAATCTCTAAAGGAGGAAATTGACTCTTGGTGGGAGAACAAATGTTTAGAGGAATTTGAAGCTCTTCCATAAACTATGTTGGGCGTTGTGGAGATTGAGAAATGAGATGATATTTGAAGGAGGGATGATCACCCCTCTATAGGTATTTTATAAGATAAAATATTCTTTTAATGGATTTAGGAAAGAAATAATTGTCAATTCTCCAAGGTAGATCATACAAATGCAGATAAAATATTATAGGGCATGGGGGTTTTTGGATGGATCCTATAAAGGTAATATAGGAAAGTATGGAGCATATGGAGTAAGCTATCTTAAAAATCCCCTGTTGGATTTTTTCTCTATCGACCCAGGTTCAGATTCCTTGTTTGTCAACAAAACCCAAGATATCGGATTGACAGAGCAGAACTCCGTCATAAACACATGCGACGTAGATGATGTCTCACCTAAGATATCTTATGGGGACCGCCATAACCAAGTTTCTGCAATTATGAGGGGTATTTCCTTGTACAACACTATCAAGTCACTCAAACGAAACCAGGGAATACACTTTTGTCTCATACATTCATTCACAAAGATAGCCTACTAATTCATCAACACATATAAATCATGTAACATAAAGCATTAAAACATATTTAACCCATTTAGATGTGTGACATGTATATCTAAGTTGATTCACTAGATTTGATCGACACATTTAGAGTGGCTCATTCACACATATATGCGTTCGACATAAACAAAAACATTAAAGGCACACAGACCAAAAGTTTAACATTGTAACCCACCAAGGAAAAACCACAAAGGTGGTCCTTATCTGACATGAGAAATGGTTTAGCACCTTTGGTCTGTGCACTAAGCTTGTAGACTCTTATTTTGATATTTTTTACAATTCATGTATTATTCTCTTGTCTCATGCTCTCTAGTTTAGCTCTCCATCCCTTTCTTCGTCTCGAAATGGTTGATTCGCACAGAGCTTGGATTGATAATTTTATGCTTTACAACTCTTGATTTCTTCATCAGTGATCATCCGCACACAACTTGGATCGACGCTTTTATAAGCTTTTTCACTTCTTGATTTATCTGTCAACTGAGTCTCAACTATCAGTCGACAAGTTGTCTTTCTAATCTAACCCATACCATTACATCTAAAAATGGGCACTATCTACCCAAATTATAATCATGCTTTATTTCCAAAATCAAACTACCAGTCTAACTAACTCTTTTACCAAAAATAGGTTGGCCTTCTCGTCTCAGCCTACTTTCTTCTCCTGCTGTTATGGCTCTTTTCTGTCAAGTTTTTTGCTTGTCTTGCGACCAGAATCTTCATCACTTCGAGCATTATTCTGGTTATATTTCCTCATCTTTTCTTAGGTCCAACAACACCATTGATTAATTTCCTTCACTTGTTTTTCATGGTTTGGAACCAATAACTTGTCATATGTTCAGGTAGTCCATATTCTAGTAGGGATTGTGGAGAATAGCGGCATAAAATATTTACAAATCTATGGGTATTCTCAACTAGTTATTGAATGGGTTTTAGGTTAAGGAAGGGATCTGAATTTGGATCTAGAATCATATCTGGAGGATTAAGGAGTTGTTGGAAAAAACCCATTTACAAAGAAGTCAATGGTATTGTGGATGGTTTGTCAAAGAAAATAATGAATTCTCCAATAAGCATAATTAAAATCATTAAGTTAAGGAACTCAAAACAAAAAGTTTTATCTACACATTTTTTTAAAAATTTATTGTTAACTTTGGAATTAACATCTTTATCTATTTTTATGATTACTAAATAAATAGTTGGCTTAAAATAGCCTACCCTTTTTTTTAATTACATTTTGGAACTCATATGAAAATATACAACTTCACATCTATTTGAATTTAAGTTGTTACTTTATAGAGCTATATTTTCTTTTATTTAAATTTATTATTCAAAAGTAATAATTTGTTTTAATTTTAGTGTTTATGAAAGCTTTAATTTCACAGTTTTGATCTTATAAGAAAATAAAAAATCAATAAACAAAGCTCTTAATGTTAGTAAGATGGTATTAGTAGATGATATTGATTTTTAAAGATAACGTTAATTGGATTTTTATTTAAAATAATATGTGTTTGATAAGGAAGAGGACATTATGATAGTGTAATAAACCAACATAGATCCAAATTCTAGGTTCTATCAAGGGCCAAGAGGGATCAAATCTTTGGAGGTGCAAACTTTCACCTTTGGTGTGTCCTATATATAGCCATTGATTTGATTCAAACCAAAAGACACATCTTTTTATTTAAGGTCGACATATAATATTTTTATTATTAATATTTAATATTATTTATGACTCACATGTAATATTTTTTATTTTGTTAGTAAGCAACATTATAACATCTCTCCCATACATGGTTTTAAAACCATGTGCAAGGCCCTCCTAAAACCATGGGTTGTTTAGGAGGCCTTGCACATGGTCTTAAAACCATTTGCAAGGCCCTCCTAAAACCATGGGTTGTTTAGGAGGCCTTGCACATGGTCTTAAAACCATTTGCAAGGCCCTCCTAAACCATGTACAAAAAAACCATGGCTTGTTTAGGAGATCTTGCACATGGTTTTAAAACCATTTGCAAGACCCTCTTAAACCATGTACAATAAAACCATGGATTGTTTAGGAGGCCTTCCACATGGTTTTAAAACCATGTGCATGGCCAACAATTTTTTGCTTATAATTCAATTTTTTATTTCTTATGATTTTGTTAGGTAGGAACATTACAACATCTCCCCCATATTGTGTTATTTTTCTGATCGGCATGTTTTTGGCGGATAATTAAATTTTTTATTTTTATTGTTTTATTAGGTAGGAATATTACAGCATCGTTGTTTTTGTAGCTGACATTTATTTTACATTTATTTTAGGGGATAATTAAAAATTTTATTTTTTATTATTTTGAAAGTAATATAGACAAACGTTACAAGATATGCCTCATACTTGACTGTAAAGCACCTCTCAACGCAATCAAGCATAAGAAATAGACACAGTTCTAACTCCTCTTGTAAACTTTTCACCTTAATGCTTATTCCATGGCATTAGTTCACTTGATAATATAAATGGTTTTATTCCAACTTTATATTTTAAGTGTTACCTAAACATATCGTAGCATCAAATATTAAAATAAGATCATTCAAATATATTTTGAATATGATGTTGAATATGATGAAAACACACTAGATTAAGATTATGAAATAACAAATAAATGGTTTATGCATTTTTAATTATTTTTTATTTCTAAATATTTTTAATAAGGTAATATTTTATATATAATCAAATTCAAAAACTTTTAATTACTTATAATATTTATATTTCACAAACTTTTTAATTACTTACCATATTTATATGTATAATTTGATCAATAAATTTTATAAATTTAAGTATGACACTCATATAAAGTAAAAACATTGATTTCGTTTGAAAAAATTCTCAATCGATGGAAAACGACACTTGATTAAACAATTTCAATATAAATTCAAATACAATAAAGTCAAATAAACTCTAGAACTATTTAAATTAACAATTAACATGTACATGTGATTAAATAATGTAACAAATATAAATATATGTACATTTATTTAAAGCAATGATTTCATTTTGAATTCCATTATAAAGTAATAAATAGATATTTAGGAATATAGATTATAAATTTATATTTCCATTAAAATGGCTTTAATGGCCTTATAAATTAGTTAGGTATACAAAATTT
>LPNX010522721.1:102118-144742 GCA_001517045.1 Pseudotsuga menziesii | reverse complement strand
AGACACATACATGTTGTTGTTTAGTGATCTTGGAGAATTGACTTACAATGAACTATTCCAAGATCCTAAAACCTAAGCTTGTTGGTGCACCCTATAATAGAAAAGAGTGTAATTCATTTTAATTTAGTGTTGATTTTAATTGGCTGTAATTACTCAAAGGGAAATGGCCATGCAACTAGTGAAGTTATGACTCAGCAGTGAAGTAAATATGCACACCATAGCAAACAATGCTAAGTGCAATCTTTGTCAAATGAAAAATAGGGTATGCCACTACATGAGATGCATAAATATATATTCCTTTCCGAATTTCAATGCAATCCTTCCTATATGAAAGCCTAAAAGCAACTCTCATCCAAGCGATCCAATGCAAGTACCTCCTCAAATCCATATCTAAGATGCAACTAAGAGTGCAACTACTTTGTATTTTTCAATATAAAAGAATGAAAAATGCAATAAAAGTCATCTAAAACTCTTGGTCTCTGCAGCAAGTATAAAAGACAAGCCCAGCAAGACACTGAGACAAAAAGAGTAATGCACTAATGGAAAAACAAAAAGGATAAATGACCAAAAGTATTTTCAAAGAAAAATCAATGAAAATGCGGTCTCTGGTCACAAAAGAAGCATCCAACAGACAAAAACAAACCCAAGAAAGACCCAACCACACTCACAACCCACCCAACAACTTCCCACAACATCAAACTCACCAAAAGGGAGGATGTACACCCCTGTTTAAAGAACAACTGCGTATATACATGACTTTTGGCCAAAACCCTGAGTGTATACGTGGATTTTGGCCAAAAACCTGCATGTATACGCGAATTTTGGCCAAAAATCCGCATATGTACGCGACTTTTGGCCAAAAACATGCATATACAGAGAAGGCAGTGGTAAAAAGCAGGCCAAGGGTCAAACCAATAAAGGGGAGTGTCAATGGATGAACATACTATAACATGCAACACAGAAACATGGAGAAATAGAGAGCAAGCCAAGAATATCAAGCCCATTATGCCCCCAACCCCAAAGAAAAACAAGGAACATCCCCAGTGGAGTCTCCAATTCTGTTACGGAGAGAAATTCCTATGGCTTGGGGTACCACAACAGACAGCTTGACTCCAGAAATCAATCCTTTCCAATATGCAATAGAAATTAAATGTCTAGCACTAAAGGATCAGACCTCATACCTTATTCTAGACGGTTGAAGTAGATCCCCGTTGAGCTTTCCAATCTTCAACTTGAATTGATATAATACTTCCTCAACAACAAGTAAACAATACAAGCATACTATATATCATGGTGTTATATCTATTCTAGCATATATAATCAATAATGTAAAAGCATTTGAAATAATCCCATGGATAAAATATTCATTCAAACACACATTATTGGATAGGAAAAGATATTTCTATTAATATAAATCAAAGATTACAAGATACAACCTCTGACAGCACGTCCGTGAATCGGAGAAACTGAATCCCCCACTTGGGCCTCCACCACTTCAATCCTCCATCTCTCGATAGCAAGCTCACAAGCAAAAGGCAAGCTTGGGAAGAACACAAAAGTGCTCCAAGGGACAAAGGGATGTAGACTCAAGCATAAGTTTTGGCAACAATGGACTATAGTTTCATTGCTCTCAATTCTCTCTTATGCCTTCAATGTACCAAGGGGTTCCTTATATAGCTTTTCAAAGGGGTAATGAAAGGTCGAATTCAAGCGATCTCAAGGCATATGGAAGTCCAGGAGTCAAATGAGTCGGATCCATGCCAAGGAAAACTCCAAAAGGATTTGGATTATGCACACATCCCGATGTACGCGGTTTTAGTGGTCAAACCCGTGTATGTACGCTCTTATAGGTTTAAAAGTCGCGTATATCATTTTCCATATGTTTTTA
This sequence comes from Pseudotsuga menziesii, assembly GCA_001517045.1. NCBI lineage: Eukaryota > Viridiplantae > Streptophyta > Pinopsida > Pinales > Pinaceae > Pseudotsuga > Pseudotsuga menziesii. The sequence continues at coordinate 142,854 of LPNX010522721.1, read as the reverse complement.
GGGATGATAAAGGAAATATCAAAGGAAAAAAAGTGGTCCATAGGGTCTAAGGAGTCTGCAGCGGGACAGGGGAAGGCCATACAAAGTGTGATTCACCTGGAGTGGTGAAATCCACTATAACAGGGAGACTTCTTTACCGTTGGTAGTCCAATCAGGCCGGAAAAGGTTAAACATGTATTGACTAGACAACAATTCAGATAATTTTACGAGCATGAACAAAACCAACTTTGCTTGACCATCGTTTCTTGATGAGAAGGCTCAAAAAGAGCTTAAAGACAACCGATGGTGAGATTTTTCGTAAAGTTCGGTCCCAATGCCCAAGAAATCATAAAAGGATGTAGAGGGAAACGTTCTTGGATTGAATGTGCCAAGGTGGTCCTTTTCATATGGTAGTATACATAGCCCGTAAAAGGAGATAAACCAGATGATGTAGACGCCCTTTCCTATACCTTAACAAGCATGAAAGGAAGCAACGACACTCAAAAATCTTTTCATACTTTTAGGAGTCACAAAAGAGCTTAACAAAAACTCCGTTATGGTCAACCAAGTCGGGGGCATTACTGGTGCCCCATGGCAGGACAATGAAGGGTGGTCAAAGGTGACCACCTATGCAACATGGATGGAGCGGGTGACTCTTGAACATACCAATACATGCAGTAAATCATTTGTGGCAAAGGAACACAAATCGATGCAGCAATGACATGCATATTGATGCGGTACAGGCACGTAGATCGATGTGGTAGAGGCACGCAGATCGATGTGGCATAGGAATGCAGATCTAGGTGACCTCCGGTAAATGGTATGGAAAATAAAGTATTAAACACGAGACAATGGTCTCATCAAAAGATACAGGAAGGAAAACCGAACCTCAAGGTGTGAGGGGTGTCTCAAAGAGACTCTGGATCACTCAAACTAGTAGCTAATGGTGATGCCTCTAATATGGTGATGCACAGGAAAAACTAGACCCAATGGGGGCCCTTGGGTACAGAGGTAGCTCAACGTACAATGTGCGATTGACACGGTGGTACGCAAATTGATCTTAAATTTTACAATAACGAACAAACATTTAACATTTTTTCATCTTAAATTTATGTCTTAAATTCAAGTATTAATTCCAATTTCCATATGCATGTGTACATAAAATGTCCTATGTGCATATGTTGATTGGGAATCTCCTATAGCTTATTTTAAGGCTTGGATTATGAATTTTCATCAAAATTTTGAGGTGCTGACTATTTTCTTTGCAAGACCAACTCTCACATTGGGGTTATAGGGAAGGGATAGAGGCTAGAAGAGGAAGGTGTTATTCATGAATAAAATCCCTATATATGCAAGTATTTTGTTAGATATGTAATTATTCCCTGTAGCATGATTTGTTTTGGACTCCAAAGTCCATTTAGAAAATATTTGTTTATATGTAATCTCGACCATGTATGGATTCCACTTGATGTTATTTTAGTTGTATGCACTCTTTCTATATACCCATGAGAGACTTTGCATAATTTTGTATAGTGGCTTTTATGGTTGCAAGGTTTCCACTAGATTTTATCATGCATGATAGTATGTGATTGGAATGTAATCAAACACATCATCCTCCCTATGTATCTTGATTTTCGTAGAGCCTATTGTTGAACTCCATTACCTTGACCTTAACCGAAAAGTACCCTTCTCTCAAGAGGAAATATTTGTAAGCATGAGAAGCTTCTATACCTTATTTTAACACTTGGATTACAAAGTTTCATCAAAACTATAAGGTGTTTATTAATTCTCCTTGACGACCAACATCCATATTTCAGATAGAGGTAAGGGATTTACCATGTCTGTTTATGTATTTTAGGGAATATATGAATTCTACTTGAATTTCTTTCTAGTTGTATGCAACCTTGCAATATACTTGACAAACTTTGCATATTTGTTAATTTTGGTTTGGATTCACAAGGGTTCTTGTGAATATACATATGAAAATAGTTAAGTTGATTTGTTTTTTATGACTAAATTGGTGTTTTGGTTTACATTGGGCATGTAAATTACTTATGCAAACTTGCAATACAATAGACAAAATTTGCATATTTGTGAATTTTGGTATGGATTCACAAGGATGATTGTGAATATGCATATGCAAATAGTGAAATTGATTTGTTTTATATGAGTAAATTGGGGCTTTGGTTTCCATTGGGCATGTGAATTTTGATGTGGATTCAGAAGGATGCTTGTTAATACACATATGCAAATAGTCAAAATTATTTGGTTTTTATGAATAAATTGGGGTTTTGGTTTCCATTGGGCATATAAATTAAAAAATGATTGGTTTAAATTCATTCTAGGGCATCGAAATTATTTAATATAGGGAATATTGCATGAGAGGATTTGATGAAAACACCTCACAAGGAAGAGATTGATCGCCAAGGTGGAACTTGTTGTCCTTTTCTCACCCAAAACGTGTTTTCCCTAGCTCATTTTGCTCCACCGGAAATATTTTCAGTGTGTGGTTATGGAGAAAATGACAGGTTCGACCTATTTTAATCATAAAACATGTTTTATATAGCGCACACATGATTTTTCTAACTATAACACTAGCGTGTTTTTGTTCACTACAATGCCCGCGGTTGTGTTTAACTATGCTAATTGGAAAGCAGGCTGGCATCCTTGGGACTAGGTTTGATAGGGTTGATATTGATTGGGATGATTTCTATATTTTGGATCTTGAGTGATTGACTTCACTCTACCATTGCACCCACCCATATCTATTATATTATAACCTAAATGACAGTGTTACACAATGGTGTATATAGTTTTGTATTTTTAATTTTTAGCTAATAAGCTAATGATTCATACTACTAGCCTAAACCAACCCATTCTCCCACTAGCCCATCATTAAGTAAGAGTGGCTTAGTAAATTATATTATGGTTAGACATCGTTGCTTATTTTTGTCCATGGTTAATGTCACCACATTAAACATGAACCACCCCTAACTTAGAAACTGATAATGAATATTATTGATTATGGATAGGTGTGGTTAACAATGTGTGAGTGCTAGTGGCTATGGTTTAATATATCCCTAATATTTCTATGATTTATATACTACCAACCAACTAACCCATTATTATTTGAACTAGTAATGATGGTTGACCCTAGTTAACCATGGTTTTGTATAGTAGTTCATTGTCAACACTAACCCATAAATAAACACTAACATTTATATTCTTAAATATATTTAGTAAAGTTTTCCATGATTAATTATCCCTAATATGGTAATGATTTACACCAAAATGCACTAACCTCTTTAATCGTGTATAAATTCTTGACCATGATTGAAGTTGCTGATCATGGTTACATATAGTTTCCATGGCTAATTATTCTACTCTACATCAAATATTAGCCCCTAACTTAATGACCACTAAGAAATATGAGTCACTATTAATTATGGCTTAGTATATAATTGTCCATGGTTAAATATTGTTTGAACTCATCAATATTTAATGCTACTAACAAACTAAGATCCTAAATCCGTGCTAAATCCTAACCTATTAAATAAGGGCTACTATAGATGAACATTGTTACATGCACCTATCCATCATTATTACTACAACAATATTTCACTACTACTCCATAGTTTAATGACCACAGATAAACATGTTTCACTATAGTTAATTATGGTTACAATCTACAATTTATATAGTCTTAATATGTGAGAGGTTGATCCTATTAAACCACTTGACCCCTAAGTCCAAAACTATTAATAATGGCTCATTTTGGTTTACCATGATTACATGTCTATAATTATATAATGATGGTTGGGTTTTGGTTTGACACCATCCCACTCATTGACCATAGACACTTAAAATTAATAAAAAATATGATTAACTAGTGTTAAAACTATGTTGACCATAGTAGATTATATGTGTCATGTTAGAGTGTATGCATGATATGTAAGAGAATGATGGTTACTAGCTAATGGATCCCTTAACCCATAACCTAATCATGATTGTCCAATATTGTTTAGATGAATAAGCTTTCGTAAACTCTAATGGAGCTTGATAATCATGATTGACCTTGGTTAATCATCATTGATCCTAGCTAACCATTACACAACAAAATCCTAATGCATTCTTATTCCTCATAACCATTAACCCACAAACCTCCTAAACCTTCTCATCCCTAATCCATAAATCTCTTATTGTGATAGCCACAAATTTCTAGTTGACCATAATCAACCTTGATTTCATCAATCCCTTGGTTGTTTATAGATGCTCATGGTTGATTGTGAGCACATGTGTTTCAAAGTATGTTGAAAATTTGAGCTCCATTTTTCACATTATAGTCTCTTACCTATGCACCCACCTTGCCTATCACGACCTTCATGGCCTAGATGCAATTTTAGCTAGTCTAACTACAAAAAATGATTTGAGTTGCACTACATCATGATTCAATTGGTACCTTGTTGTTACCTCCTAAGATCTCATTCACACAAGCACCTACACCATTGTGTTCACCTTTTTCACACCCCATTTCAAGAAAGCTCTAGGTATGTGAATGTCTAACTCTTATATCCCTACGAATTTCACTCAATGAATAGAAAGAGCATGTCTATTTGAACTACCTCTCACACTCATATCAACAAATGAAGTGTTTTATAAATGTTATTATGTTCTTTTTAAATGAGTCATAGATCAAACCAAAGCAATATTGAACAAATTGTATGAGATCAAAATGATGAATGAGATCAACAAGCAGGAAAAAGTGGAGAATGACAAGGATGAGGAGGACACAACCACAAGGAAGCTCCAACAATAATTGCTAAGGTTCGAGCCGAGCACACATAGAAAGACTTTGCTTTTTTCATTATTTTTCCAAGATGGTAGAGAAGGATACAAATTGGAGTTTTGGCCTTGGAAACTTCAAGGATTTGGAGAAAGTGCCCCCAAGGTTGTAATTTGTATAAATATACTTGTTCACTCAACAAGAGATGGACATAAGTGAAGAGCAAATGTAGTCGTGAGCTCTCTACCTAATCACATTGAAAAAATCTGCATTGTGTTGTATCATTTCAAAGCCATGTGAATCGATAGGCATGAGGATTTTTCATTACTGGGGTTCACATCTTGGGGATGAAACAATAATAAATTCATTACTGGGGTTTACATATTGGGGAGGAAACAATACTGAAGTTGTGCACTGTTTTTATTTGGAATGGAGAGTTGTCTACTTGTTTTATGGCATTTTTCAGTGGTATTGTATGTGATGGAACTTACTTAAATATTTGAGTAATTTTATTATAAAGTGTCTGATATAAATGATGATGACAATATTGACGAGACCTTAAATAAAATGATTAAAAATAAATATTATTATTGACTTTTCCAACTTGGATTTCTACAATAAATATTCTTCCTAAGAGCCATTGGCAACTAGTGATATTAGCTGTGTCAATGTGCACAAAGTCTTTTTATAAATGGCTTTTTCAATGCACTACTTTCATCCTCTTGTCGTAACTACACCTCCACTAAAACAAAAGTTTTAGCAGTTTTGACTAAAATGCAAAAAGATATGATTGTTATAATAAATAATTACAAAAGAATCATCAACTTTACACATCCATGACACAACTTTGTCGTAAATAACGTTAGGTTAATTGCGCTCATCATAACGCTGGCATATAAAAAACACCAATATGGATTTAATATTCTGACAAATAACTCATATATAAATATTGAATTATTATAACTTCACAAAGAAAAACTGGGGACAATGGATAAGTACGTAACCATTTGTTTCTCTCTCCTTTAAAAAGCAACTTCGACATGTTTCTAATTTGTTGTATTTGAATGCGTGACTTCCCCTTATTGGCAAATTATTCATTAGATATCTCAGATTTTGACTTTGCTCTGAATATGTTTAAATTCAATATGTTTACAATGCCAAAGCCTCAAGAACTAGAAAAGCAAATAGCTGCCATAGATCTCCAGCTTTCTATTATTGAGCCATATGAATATCAAAAGAGAGCAAACCTCAGAGAAGACAAGAAAGAATTGCTCAGGCAACTTGAGCAAACAAAAGGAAAGCAAAAGGTAGAATACGTAACCTCTCTGTCCTATAGCCCTTCAGAGCTCTATCAAAATTATCCCTCAGGTCATTCTGAAAGACAAAAGTTTAGAGATGACAGAGAAGCCAAACTAAGGTTACAGCTCAGGGATAAGCAGCAGCAACTTAGACAGCCCTGTGCAAAAATTGAAGATATCAAAAATGCCATCAAAGTTGTACAAACAGAACGAGATCAGTCCTCAGATGAAGATCTCAGCAAGCAGTATGAGAGTTCTCTAAGCACGGTAAGCATCAGAGAAGAAAGAGAGGAATCTCCTGAACCTCCTACACCTCCTGCATCTCTCTCTTTTAATCCTAGCCTATCTATGCTCTCTGGTCCGAAAATATACATTTCTGTACAGTTTCATCCATCTGAATATAAGCCATACTCACTTAGCTGTCTGATAGATTCTGGATGCCAGGTAAATTTAGCTAGAGGATCAGCGTTACCTCCTTTCTATTGGGAACCTACTATCGATGGAGAAACATCCATAAATGGTACCCTTGTTCCTTTGCAAGCTAAAGCTGAATTCTTTCTTGTGAATTTTAATGGCTCCAAAGATAAACTCACTGTATATAGAATGGATAACCTCAGTGAAGATGTTGTTTTAGGTTACGGATTCCTACACAGAGTGAGTCCTTATCTTGTAGATCATCATAAAATTAAGTTTACTTATGTATTGAATGGTAAACCCATCACTCTGCCGATAACCTTTAAGGCAATGCCTAAATGTCTAGTAACTGTGTCCCAGCTTGTATATACTCCTAACAGGGCCCAGTTAATGAAAATGCATAGAAGTAAAACTTACTCAGAAGATCATGGAGAAAAGCTGTTAAAAGAAACTTCTGAGAAGTTAGAAAAGGATTGTTGCTCTGACAGTCCAAATGCCTCCTAGACTAGGGAGAAGTACTTTGTATCTCTTCCTTATGATCCAATGCAGCATATCAAGCCAATGAAAGCTTCAACAGCATTAATGTCACCATCTGAAAGAAATTTTTGTGATTCTGAAGTTAAAGAATTGTTATCAAAAGGCTTGATTGAACCATCAAGAAGTCCGTGGGCATGTAGAGCGTTTGTCGTGAACAAACACTCAGAACAGAAGAGAGGTAATCCCAGATTAGTTGTTAACTTCAAACCACTTAATGCAGCACTGCAGAAAGTGAGATACCCTCTTCCAGATAAAGCCAGCCTGTTACAGCGGATTGCAGGTTGCATGATCTTTAGCAAGTTTGACCTCAAGTCAGGATTTTATCATATTGGAATTACACCTAAAGATCGGTTCAAGACAACATTCGTAATCCCTCATGGTCAGTATCAGTGGACAGTGCTGCCTTTTGGCATCAATAATGCTCCCTCTGAATTCCAGAAAAGGATGGAGGATATATTCAGAGAATTCAGTTGGATTTTAGTATTTATTGATGATATTCTTGTCTGTTCAAAGACCTTACAGGAACATCATAAGCATTTGCAACAATTTTATGATTTGGTCTTTAAACATGGTTTAGTCTTATCCAAGTCGAAAATGGAGATAGGAAAAACTGAAATAGAGTTTCTTGGATTTAAAATTGTTAAAGGTCAAGTTATACTCCAAGATCATGTATTAAAATGTTTCAGTCATTTTCCTGATGAGATTATCGATAAGACTCAGTTACAGACATTTCTAGGATCTCTGAATTACATAAGACCTTTTTATAAGGGTCAAGCCACTGACATATTTATTCTGTAGCAAAGATTGAAAAAGCATCCACCTAAGTGGTCAGCAGCAATGTCTAAAGCTGTTCAGACAATCAAACGGAAAGTCCTAGAACTTCCACCTTTGTCCCTGCCAACAGGAACTGGTAGCTTAATCATCGAGACCGATGCTTCCTCACAGACATGGGGAGGAGTCCTATTAGAAGCTATTACTGGCAGAGAACACATTTGTGGCTACGGATCAGGTTCATTTAAATCAGTTGAATTAAACTATCCGTCCAGCCATAAAGAAATATTGGCTATCAAGAAGACAGTTATGCATTTCCATCTGTTCTTGAAACTTGTCAAGTTTACCATTAGAATAGACCTAAAGATAATTCCTGGCATAATGAAAAATGAAAGTTTAATGGCAGAGAATAATAGCCGTATTCTCAAATGGTTTTTATGGCTAAGTAATTTTGACTATGACATTGTTTATAAACCTAGATATCTAAATTGTTTGGCTGATATGTTGACTAGAGAAATAGATAAGAAGCAGCCACCTGCCTTAAACATGTTCAGCTTAGGAGTGTCCAGTTCAAGCTCCCGATCAGGTAAAGGAAAATCCCAAGCTATCCATCCTACTGCATCAATACTTCCCACACCCACATGAGGAGTATATCTATATCCATGGGAAGATGTATTACCAGAAGTAGTCAGAATCAAAATGATCGAAGAAACGCCCAGAGATGAAGCTGAAAGGTTTCTTGAGCTCTGCACGATCCAGAGAATCCAGTCCTCACCTCTGAAACTGGATATTCTAGAACGATGGGAGAAAAATGCTTTTCTCAGCTTTCATAATGCTAGAGAAAAACTTATAAAGGATCGAGATGTCTAGATTGATTGTAATCCAGAATTGACTGGAGATGTCTGGTATGTCGACATTGGAGAAGGTCGATTATCCTGGTATCACTACAGCCTCATTCTCCAATTCTGCAGAGAAGAAGGACAGATTGTTTATATGCGTAGATCCAGCAAACCTGCGATGCAAAAGATGGATGGGTTTGACAGAAATACTCCTGGATAGGTTTTGTCCAAGAGTTGATTGGACAAATAGGCGTGCAAATTTCATCGCACACCTCGAAGCTGATATGCACATTGGAGACCAGAACCATCAGTGTTTCAAATTTCTGCTAGTTCACGAAGGAGGATCCTACAAGCCACTGGATCATGAAATATATGTGACACAGAAGTTCGTAATGAAAGATGAGAAAGGAAATGATAAACACTCTAAAATCATAACTAGAAAAACTCCATTAAATTTTAGAGTAGAATCTCATTACATAAATGAATATCTTTATCCGCCAAATCCATTATTTTATGGCTCAGATGTAGAATGTTGCTTTGGTGACCAACTCTACAATCCTTCTGCAATAAATGAAAATCCCCCATACATGGAAGACTCACAGTTTTACTATGACTCCGATTTTGATGAAATGCGAGGTTGTACCTGTGGCGGTTTAGACATGGATGGTTACCATGACTGTGCGTGCTTTCCAGGCCGTGACGGTTGGGATTAGTTGGAAGCAGTGGTGGACCATCACCTGAAGGTTGAGTCAGCCAACTTTGTTGACATTGTATCCATCGTGGGCCGGATGAATGCTCCACATTGTAGTAGTTAAGAATAAACTAATGTGGGCCAGTATAGCTCCACTGTGTAAGTCTCGTCAGAGTCAGTCTGTCACTATTGAAGATTCCGGGTCCCCGTAATTTCGCTGGCTATTTAAGGCACAAGATAACAACAAATGGTAGTCCTCACTTGTCGCCCCAGATGATTTGGTTTTGACTTGTTAGTGCCATTAGAGTCTACCGGATCAACCGACTACCCATATCTGTCAGTTTCTGCTCACCAGGAGACTAGTTCGAGTTTGTATAAATAAAGGCCCGAGGTCTCATTTCGAACATAGCAAGTCTTTGCATCAAGCAAGTAGTCTGCTCTACAACTCTGCAAGTCGAGTCTAAGTCTTGAGCAAGTAGTCTGCTCGACTCTTAAGTCTAGAGTCTATATAGGTCAAGAAGTATGCTCTGAGTCTTGGCCTTGCGCTATAAGAACTCATCAGAACCTCTTTGTGTTGAGTCTGTAAGCATCTTTAATCAGGCAAGTATGCTCTACAAGTTGGCTCTCGAGCTATAACATTGCAACAGAACGCTCTAAAGTACTTAGTTAAGCGTTTGTAAAACAAAGTGTATGCTCTGTGAGTTGGATTTCAAGCTATAACATCACACCAAAAGCTTTGTCTAGGAATTTGTGTGTGCAGTGACGACCTTCGCAGTCCGAAGGTGATCTGCTTATATGCGTCTGTAAGTCATATAAGTCTGTAATGTATACAACTACTGTAATAGCAATTATATTGTCAATCTGCATCTTGTTAATTGACGTATTGAGTAAGCTTATATTGAGAGAATTGAGAGATATTATGTCTGTGTCTTCAAATTAATGGAATGAATGATGACTGGTGATCGATCGCTGGCAAGTATGGTATCATATCCTGCATCAGTCTAATCTGCAATAAGCTTTAATTCAAGTAAGTCTCTGGTTTTAACCTTCACTCTGTTCTCTGTATTTTTTATGTATGATCTAGTTAATGGTGTATCCCCGTAGGTAAGTGGAAATGACTTACTGAGTAATCGAGTAAAATCCTAAAGGTCTCTAATTGGTCTTATTAAGGGTAATAGCCGTTTGAGTTGTAGGCGCCGTAAATCCTGCTGTTTTTTACCAAAGTGAGTCTGGACCTTTGTCAATGGATCCCTCGATGGATGCTCCTTCTCAGACACTTCTAGACTATCAGCAAACTGATAACGGTGAGGTATCTCTTTCAGAGAGACATTCCTCGTTTGCAAAATGTTCCACATCTGATCATTCCTCTTCCATTATTCATATCGACAACACCAATCCCTCATCTGATTGGAAATTACCAAAAATATTACCACAGGATGTTTATAAATTATCATTATGGGAATATATAGCCTGCACACATATCCAAACTTCTTTTGTAGATATATCATTCACTGACTCGGAAGAGCCAGTTCATATAAACTTAATTGAAAAAACACAAATAGATTGGGCAAAGAAACATGGCTATAAGTATGCTCATCTTGGAGCTATTCACTTAGGCCTTGGACCCCTTGTCCGTCCTTATTTAAATGTTTCATCTTTATGTGTAGTCATAGACACTCGTTAAATAAACTTTGCATATGATATCATTGGCGGCTTCACAGCCCCTCTACATGATGGACTGGCATTCAGTACCATTTTTCCCAAGTATAGTGTAAGCTTAGACGACCCTCACATATATGATCTCTTGAAAGCTTACATCTTACCCCATGGTTTTTCAATGTGTACTGGTTCCAGAATAATCCAATTGAAAAGATTAGTCTGTATTAGATTTGGGAATGACACCATCCCACCTCTAAGGTCTCATGTCCATTAGAGTTCACACCTGCTCAGCGTGGTGGAACAGGACAAGTCTAAACAAGCTCAGTCGGTCACCTTTGATTGGACCGGTATTAAATATCCCCAGAACTGGGAAGTCAAGTATAATGAGCTTAGAAGCATAGAAGCTACCCACAATGCTTTAATCTCCAGACCACTGAAATTTAACAGACAGACAAGTTCATTCAGATATAATGAACCAGAATCCTCAGCCAACCCTGCAAACCCTCTTCTTCACAGATATTCTATTCATACCTATGACAGAAGCAATATATAAGGAAATCCTCTTCTCAGTAAATCTGACACCGTCTCTTTCACAGGCCTTAATGAAAATGAACACAGAGGGCAACACCAGAATTGTGTAGCCTGTAGGAAGACCCTCCAGAAAATAGAACACCAACAAAAGAGACCAAGTCTAGGCATGTTCTCTACATCAGCATACGTTCTCCCTAGACAGAATGATGGCTTTTAAGCCACACTTCAAGGAAGAAAATAATATCATCCAGGAAGGAACTTACTTGATATTCCTTTCTGGCAGTTTGCTTCTGATGGAAGCACAAAGAAAGAATTCCAGCCCTATAAATCCTCTGGCATAGATGGGTCTACTTCTGATGAAGTTAAGCTAGCCAATTGGGGAAACTTGCAGCATAAACTCACAGCCCAGAATTTAGACAATATGGCTTTAGACCTGCTGCAAATCAAAGGCAGTATCCTTGAAGAAAAAGAAAAGGTCTCACTCCTCGAAACTAAGATGGAATTGCTAAACCATCTATTATCAGATTCTGAGGAGATAAAAGTTGCTGTAGAAAAGGCAGCAACCAAAATAGAAAAAATACTGGAGGCAATAGAAGGAATCATAAAACAGATGAATGAAATTAAAAAACTAGTTCCTACAGTCAGTCCCGTAGCTTTAGCGCTAGCAGCTAAAGGCTTTGAGAAGAAGACAGCTAAACCAAAATTAGAAAGAAGCTATTCCTTTGGAATGTTCAGCTCACAACCAGAAGAAAAAGAAGACAGACCAGAATATGATTTTGGTCGCACAGAAGCGGACTTAGCAGAAGTCCAAGATTGGATTGAGTTTTTTCACTCATGTAAACTAGCCATAGAGCCCAAAGTCAAAATCTGGGATCTCATACCCCCCCAAATTTGGTTCGGACTCTGACTCAGAGGAAGAGGAAGGAGCAAATTTGTTAAGAGCAGGCTGAGGTTTTGGCTCAGAATCACTGTTAGAAACAGAAATATCGGAATCGTCAGATGGAAGATACAGAACTTCACCTGAGGGTGTGTCGTCAGAATCTGGGTGATCCCACCACCGAGGGTCCAGATTATCATAGAAAGCAGCTAATTTGGGCTTGGATTTCTTTTTCAGACACTTATTCGCCCAATTCCCTGGTTTTCCGCAGAGGAAACAAGATTTACTGTCAGCTTGAAAAGATCGACGCTTGACAAATTTCTTAGGAGGTTTCTGGGAAAACTTCTTTTTGTATTTATGCTTCGGCTTTCTGGAATAATGTAAAGGCTTGTCTGGGAAATGATAGCGAGGAGCGCTACTATAAAATCCTTTAGCTTTTTTCTTTGAATGGAATTTACAGTTAGACTGCAAATTTCCACGATTGTGGTCTCCGCAACCCCAATCTGGCATCCTTGCAACGTTTTTGCAAAATGATGGTGCATACATATTCTGATGCCTTTTGAAATCTTTAGACACACGCTTTTCTAAGCAGTGTTCCTACCATGTTGCCAAAATGTAATTATGAAGCTGTGCTAAAGATAGATCTCTATAATTTATATGTTTATCTTTTAAGAATTGTTCAACAGCATCCGGGACATGGCCAGGGAAACTACGCAGGTAGTGTTTTAGATAAGCTGGATCATTAGCTTTCCCTGATTGAATAATCAATCTCTGCATATAGCAGAAAGAACTTTCGGCTTGAGATAGGTTACATAATCTTGCCGACATGAATAATGAAGCGAGATGATCTGCATCATCTTGCTGGTCTTCACCATAGAACTGTTTACCAAGAGCTTTTAAAATCTGCTGATCAGCGTCATTTGAAAGTAACAGCTCATTTCTGCCTTGAGCAGGGAGATGTTCCCACCAATCTGTTGCAAGTCCTGAAAGTACTGAGACAATCAGACTTCCTAAATATTGTCCTGTAAGAGTCAGTTCTTTAGTTCTTTGGGCTATAGTCCAGTGAAAGAGGAGAGTGATAGCAGCTTTGATTTCTTCATGGTTTTGGCACTGGATATTAAGGACAGGGTGATTAGGCATCTGTGAGATAATATTACTGATAGAACTAACTCCAAAATTTGTAGGGAATTTGGGAGCTATAGATGCCGAATTTTCAGGATTATTTACAGCTGAAGATTCGGGAAATTCTTGAGCTTCAGTTTTAATGAATGGCTGAGTAGACATCATCTATAAATACTTGGGCTCTATGGATGGTTTACATGAGTGAAAAACTCAATCCAATCTTGGACTTCTGCTAAGTCCGCTTTTGTGCGACCAAAATCATATTTTGGTCTGTCTTCTTCTTCTTCTGGCTGTGAGCTGAACATTCCAAAGGAATAGCTTCTTTCTAATTTTGGTTCAGCTGTCTTCTTCTCAAAGCCTTTAGCTACTAGGGATAAAGCTACGGGACTGACTGTAGGAACTCGTTTTTTAATTTCATTCATCTGTTTTATGATTCCTTCTATTGCCTCCAGTATTTTTTCTATTTTGGTTGCTGCCTTTTCTACAGCAACTTTTATCTCCTCAGAATCTGATAATAGATGGCTTAGCAATTCCATCTTAGTTTTGAGGAGTGAGACCTTTTCTTTTTCTTCAAGGATACTGCCTTTGATTTGCAGCAGGTCTAAAGCCATATTGTCTAAATTCTGGGCTGTGATTTTATGCTGCAAGTTTCCCCAATTGGCTAGCTTAACTTCATCAGAAGTAGACTCATCTATGCCAGAGGATTTATAGGGCTAGAATTCTTTCTTTGTGCTTCCATCAGAAGCAAACCGCCGGAAAGGAATATCAGGTAAGTTCCTTCCTGGATGATATGATTTTCTTCCTTGAAGTGTGGCTTCAAAGCCATCATTCTGTCTAGGGAGAACGTATGTTGATGTAGAGAACATGCCTAGACTTGGTCTCTTTTGTTGGTGTTCTATTTTCTGGAGGGTCTTCCTACAGGCTGGACAATTCTGGTGTTGCCCTCTGTGTTCATTTTCATTAAGGCATGTGAAATAGACAGTGTCAAATTTACTAAGAAGAGGATTTCCTTGTATATTGCTTATGTCATAGGTATGAACAGAAGAGCTGCAAAGAATAGGGTTTGCAGGGTTGGCTGAGGATTCTGGTTCATTATATCTAAATGAACTTGTCTGTCTGTTAAATTTCAGTGGTCTGAATATTAAAGCATTGCGGGTAGCTTCTATGCTTCTAAGCTCATTATACTTGACTTCCCAGTTCTGGGGATATTTAATACCGGTCCAATCAAAGGTTACTGGCTGAGCTTGTTTAGACTTGTCTTGTTCCACCATGCTGAGCAGGTGTGAACTCTGATGGACATGAGACCTTAGAGGTGGGATGGTGTCATTCCCAAATCTAATATAGACTAAGCTTTTCAATTGGATTATTCTGGAACCAGTACGCATTGAAAAACCCTGGGGTAAGATGTAAGCTTTCAAGAGATCATATATGTGAGGGTCGTTTAAGCTTACACTATACTTGGGAAAAATGGTACCGAATGCCGGTCCATCATGTAGAGGGGCTATGAAGCCGCCAATGATAGCATCTGCAAAGTTTATTTGACGAGTGTCTATGGCTACACATAAAGATGAAACATTTAAATAAGGACGGACAAGGGGTCCAAGGCCTAAGCGAATAGCTCCAAGATGAGCATACTTATAGCCATGTTTCTTTGCCCAATCTATTTGTCTTTTTTTAATTAAGTTTATATGAACTGGCTCTTCCGAGTCAGTGAATGATATATCTACAGAAGAAGTTCGGATATGTGTGCAGGCTATATATTCCCATAATGATAATTTATAAACATCCTGTGGTAAGATTTTTGGTAATTGCCAATCAGATGAGGGATTGGTGTTGTCGATATGAATAATGGAAGAGGAATGATCAGATGTGGAACATTCTGCAAACGACGAACGTCTCTCTGAAAGAGATACCTCACCATTATTAGTTTGTTGACAATCTAGTAGTGTGTGAGAAGGAGCATCCATCGAGGGATCCATTGACAAAGGTCCAGACTCACTTTGGTAAAAAACAGCGGGATTTAGGGTGCCTACAACTCAAACGGCTATTACCCTTAATAAGACCACTTAGATACCTTTAGGATTTTACTCGATTACTTAGTAAGTCATTTCCACTTACCTATGGGGATACACCATTAACTAGATCATACATCAACAATACAAAGAACAGAGTGAAGGTTAGAACTAGAGACTTACTTGAATTAAAGCTTATTGCAGGTTAGACTGATGCAGGCTCTGATACCATACTTGCCAGCGATCGATCACCAGTCATCATTCATTCCATTAATTTGAAGACATAGACACAATATCTCTCAATTCTCTCAATATAAGCTTACTCAATACGGCAATTAACAGGATGCAGATTGACAATATAATTGCTATTACAATAGTTGTATACATTACAGACTTATATGACTTACAGACGCATATAAGCAGATCGCCTTCGGACTGCGAAGGTCGTCACTGCACACACAAATTCCTAGACAAAGATTTTGGTGTGATGTTATAGCTTGAAAGCCAACTCACAAAGCATACACTTTATTTTACAGACGCTTAACTAAGTACTTCAGAGTGTTCTGTTGCAATGTTATAGCTCGAGAGCCAACTTGCAGAGCATACTTGCCTGATTACAGACGCTTACAGACTCAACACAAAAAGTTTCTGATGAGTTCTTATAGCGCAAGGCCAAGACTCAGAGCATACTTTTCGACCTATGTGGTGGAACATGACAAGTCTAAACAAGCTCAGCCAGTCACCTTTGATTGGACCGGTATTAAATATCCCCAGAACTGGGAAGTCAAGTATAATGAGCTTAGAAGCATAGAAGCTACCTGCAATGCTTTAATCTCCAGGCCACTGAAATTTAACAGACAGACAAGTTCATTCAGATATAATGAACCAGAATCCTCAGCCAACCCTGTAAACCCTTTTCTTCGCAGCTCTTCTGTTCATACCTATGACAGAAGCAATATACAAGGAAATCCTCTTCTCAGTAAATCTGACAGTGTCTCTTTCACAGGCCTTAATGAAAATGAACACAGAGGGCAACACCAGAATTGTCCAGCCTGTAGGAAGACCCTCCAGAAAATAGAACACCAACAAAAGAGACCAAGTCTAGGCATGTTCTCTACATCAACATATGTTCTCCCTAGACAGAATGATGGCTTTGAAGCCACACTTCAAGGAAGAAAATCATATCATCCAGGAAGGAACTCACCTGATATTCCTTTCCGGAAGTTTGCTTCTGATGGAAGCACAAAGAAATAATTACAGCCCTATAAATCCTCTGGCATAGATGAGTCTACTTCTGATGAAGTTAAGCTATCCAATTGGGGAAACTTGCAGCATAAACTCGCAGCCCAGAATTTAGACAATATGGCTTTAGACCTGCTGCTAATCAAAGGAAGTATCCTTGAAGAAAAAGAAAAGGTCTCACTCCTCGAAACTAAGATGGAATTGCTAAACCATCTATTATCAGATTCTGAGGAGATAAAAGTTGCTGTAGAAAAGGTAGCAACCAAAATAGAAAAAAGATTGGAGGCAATATAAGGAATCATAAAACAGATGAATGAAATTAAAAAATGAGTTCCTACAGTCAGTCTCGTAGCATTAGCCCTAGCAGCTAAAGGCTTTGAGAAGAAGACAGCTGAACCAAAATTAGAAAGAAGATATTCCTTTGGAATGTTTAGCTCACAGCCAGAAGAAGAAGAAGACAGACCAGAATATGATTTTGGTCACACAGAAGCGGACTTAGCAGCAGTCCAAGATTGGATTGAGTTTTTTCACTTATGTAAACTAGCCATAGAGCCCAAGTATTTACAGATGATGTCTACTCAACCATTCACTAAAACTAAAGCTCAAGAATTCCCTGAATCTTCAGCTGTAAATAATCCTGAAAATTCGGCATCTATAGCTCCCAAATTCCCTACAAATTTTGGAGTTAGTTCTATCAGTAATATTATCTCACAGATGCCTGATCACCCTGTCCTTAATATCTAGTGCCAAAACCGTGAAGAAATCAAAGCTGGTATCACTCTCCTCTTTCACTGGACTATAGCCCAAAGAACTAAAGAACCGACTCTTACAGGACAATATTTAGGAAGTCTGATTGTCTCAGGACTTTCAGGACTTGTAGCAGATTGGTGGGAACATCTCCCTACCCAAGGCAGAAATGAGTTGTTACTTTCAAATGACGCTGATCAACAGATTTTAAAAGCTCTTGGTAAACAGTTCTATGGTGAAGACCAGAAAGATGATGCAGATCATCTCGCTTCATTATTCATGTCGGCAAGATTATGTAACCTATCTCAAGCCGAAAGTTATTTCTGCTATATGCAGAGATTGATTATTCAATCAGGGAAAGCTAATGATCCAGCTTATCTAAAACACTACCTGCGTAGTTTCCCTGGCCATGTCCCCGATGCTGTGGAACAATTCTTAAAAGATAAACATATAAATTACAGAGATCTATCTTTAGCACAGCTTCATAATTACATTTTGGCAACATGGCAGGAACACTGCTTAGAAAAGTGTGTTTCTAAAGATTTCAAAAGGCATCAGAATATGTATACACCATCATTTTGCAAAAACGTTGCAAGGATGCCAGATTGGGGTTGCGGAGACCACAATCGTGGACGTTTGCAGTCTAACTGTAAATGCCATTCAAAGAAAAAAGCTAAAGGCTTTTATAGTAGCGCTCCTCGCTATCATTTCCCAGACAAGCCTTTACAGTATTCCAGAAAGCCAAAGCATAAATACAAAAAGAAGTTTTCCCAGAAACCTCCTAAGAAATTTGTCAAGCATTGATCTTTTCAAGCTGACAGTAAATCTTGTTTCCTCTGCGGAAAACCAGGGCATTGGGCGAATAAGTGTCCGAAAAAGAAATCCAAGCCCAAATTAGCCGCTTTCTATGATAATCTGGACCCTCGGTAGTGGGATCACCCAGATTCTAACGACACACCCTGAGGTGAAGTTCTGTATCTTCCATCTAACGATTCTGATATTTCTATTTCTGACAGCGATTCCGAGCCAGAACCTCAGCCTGCTCTTAACAAATTTGCTCCTTCCTCTTCCTCTGAGTCAAAGTCTGAACCAAATTTGGGGGGGTATGAGATCCCAGATTTTGACTTTGCCCTGAATATGTTTAAATTCAATATGTTTACAATGCCAAAGCCTCAAGAACTAGAAAAGAAAATAGCTGCCATAGATCTCCATCTTTCTATTATTGAGCCATATGAATATCAAAAGAGAGGAAACCTCAGAGAAGACAAGAAAGAATTGCTCAGGCAACTTGAGCAAACAAAAGGAAAGCAAAAGGTAGAATACGTAACCTCTCTGTCCTATAGCCCTTCAGAGCTCTATCAAAATTATCCCTCAGGTCATTCTGAAAGACAGAAGTTTTGAGGTGACAGAAAAGCCAAACTAAGGTTACAACTCAGGGATAAGCAACAACAACTTAGACAGCTCTGTGCAGAAATTGAAGATATCAAAAGTGCCATCAAAGTTGTACAAACATAACGAGATCAGTCCTTAGATGAAGATCTCAACAAGCAGTATGAGAGTGCTCTAAGCATGGTGAGCATCAGAGAAGAAAGAGAGGAATCTCCTGAACCTCCTACACCTCCTGCATCTCTCTCTTTTAATCCTAGCCTATCTATGCTCTCTGGTCTGAAAATATAAATTTCTATACAGCTTCATCCATCTGAATATAAGCCATACTCAATTAGCTGTATGATAGATTCTGGATGCCAGGTAAATTTAGCTAGAGGATGAGCGTTACCTCCTTTCTATTGGGAACCTACTATCGATGGAGGAACATCCATAAATGGTACCCCTGTTCCTTTGCAAGCTAAAGTGAATTCTTTCCTGTGAATTTTAATGGCTCCAAAGATAAACTCACTGTATATAGAATGGATAACCTCAGTGAAGATGTTGTTTTAGGTTCCGGATTCCTACACAGAGTGAGTCCTTATCTTGTAGATCATCATAAAATGAAGTTTACTTGTGTATTGAATGGTAAACCCATCACTCTGCCGATAACCTTTAAGGCAATGCCTAAATGTCCAGTAACTGTGTCCCAGCCTGTATATACTCCTAACAGAGCCGAGTTAATGAAAATGGACAGAAGTAAAACTTACTCAGAAGTTCATGGAGAAAAGCTGTTAAAAGAAATTTCTGAGAAGTTAGAAAAGGATTGTTGCTCTGATAGTCCAAACGCCTTCTGGACTAGGGAGAAGTACTTTGTATCTCTTCCTTATGATCCAATGCAGCATATCAAGCCAATGAAAGCTTCAACAGCATTAATGTCACCATCTGAAAGAAATTTTTGTGATTCTAAAGTTAAAGAATTGTTATCAAAAGGCTTGATTGAACCATCAAGAAGTCAGTGGGCATGTAGAGCGTTTGTCATGAACAAACACTCAGAATAGAAGAGAGGTAAGCCCAGATTAGTTGTTAACTTCAAACCACTTAATGCAGCCCTGCAGAAAGTGAGATACCCTCTTCCAGATAAAGCCAGCCTGTTACAGCGGATTGCAGGTTGCACGATCTTTAGCAAGTTTGACCTAAAGTCAGGCTTTTATCAGATTGGCATTACACCTAAAGATCGGTTCAAGACAACATTCGTAGTCCCTCATGGTCAGTATCAGTGGACAGTGCTGCCTTTTGGCATCAATAATGCTCCCTCTGAATTCCAGAAAAGGATGGAGGATATATTCAGAGAATTCAGATTTTAGTATTTATTGATGATATTCTTATATGTTCAAAGACATTACAGGAACATCATAAGCATTTGCAGCAATTTTATGATTTGGTCTTTAAACATGGTTTAGTCTTATCCAAGCCGAAAATGGAGATAGGAAAAACTAAAATAGAGTTTCTTGGATTTAAAATTGTTAAAGGTCAAGTTATACTCCAAGATCATGTATTAAAATATTTAAGTCATTTTCCTGATGAGATTACTGATAAGACTCAGTTGCAGAGATTTCTAGAATCTCTGAATTACATAAGACCTTTTTATAAGGGTCAAGCCGCTGACATATTTATTCTACAGCAAAGATTGAAAAAGCATCCGCCTAAGTGGTCAGCAACAATGTCTGAAGGTGTTCAGACAATCAAGCGGAAAGTTCTAGAACTTCCACCTTTGTCCCTGCCAACAGGAACTCGTAGCTTAATCATCGAGACCGATGCTTACTCAAAGACATGGGGAGGAGTCCTATTAGAAGCTATTACTGGTAGAGAACACATTTGTGGCTACAGATCAGGTTCATTTAAATCAGCTGAATTAAACTATCCGTCCAGCTATAAAGAAATATTGGCTGTCAAGAAGACAGTTATGCATTTCCGTATACCTGTCAAGTTTACCATACCATTAGAACAGACCTAAAGATAATGCCTCGCATAATGAAAAATGAAAGTTTAATGGCGGAGAATAATAGCCGCACTCTCAAATGTTTTTTATGGCTAAGTAATTTTGACTATGACATTGTTTATAAACCTGGCTATCTAAATTGTTTAAGCTCCCGATCAGGCAAAGGAAAAGCCCAAGCTATCCAGCCTACTGCATCAATACTTCCCACACCCACAGGAGGAGTATATCTATATCCATGGGAAGATGTATTACTAGAAGCAGTCAGAATCAAAATGCTCCAAGAAATGCCGAGAGATGAAGCTGAAAGGTTTCTTGAGCTCTGCAGGATCCAGAGAATCCAGTCCTCACCTCTGAAACTGGATATTCTAGAAAGATGGGAGAAAAATGCTTTTCTCAGCTTTCATAATGCTAGAGAAAAACTTATAAAGGATCGAGATGTCTGAATTGATTGTAATCCACAATTGACTGGCGATGTCTGGTATGTCTACATTGGAGAAGGCCGATTATCCTGGTATCACTACAGCCTCATTCTCCAATTCTGCAGAGAAGAAGGCCAGATTGTTATATGCGCAGATCCAGCAAACCTGCGATGCAAAAGATGGACGGGTTGGACAGAAATACTCCTGGATAGGTTTTGTCCAAGAGTTGATTGGACAAATAGGCATGCCAATTTCATCGCACACCTCGAAGCTGATATGCACATTGCAGACCAGAACCATCAGTGGTTCAAATTTCTGCTAGTTCACCAAGGAGGATCCTACAAGCCACTGGATCATGAAATATATGTGACACAGAAGTTCGTAATGAAAGATGAGAAAGGAAATGATAAACACTCTAAAATCATAACTAGACAAACTCCATTAAATTTTAGAGTAGAATCTCATTACAGAACTGAATATCCGCCAAATCCATTTTTTTATGGCTCAATGTAGCACGTTGCTTTGGTGACCAACTCTACAATCCTCCTGCAATAAATGAAAAGCCCCCATACATGGAAGACTCGCAGTTTTACTATGACTCCGATTTTGATGAAATGCGAGGTTGTACCTGTGGCGTTTTAGACATGGATGGTTACCATGACTGTGCGTGCTTTCAAGGCCGTGACGGTTGGGATTAGTTGGAAGCAGTGGTGGACCATCACCTGAAGGCTGAGTCAGCCAGCCCAGTCGATACAGAAGTCACTATTTGAAAATGGGAAGCGCCACTTGATGAATGATCCACTGAAATTGTATAATAATGCTAATCATACCCCGCCTTTCGCTATTCAATCCGAAGCGCCAAACTCACTCAATAATCACAAGACGACAAGTAATCCTGTAAGGATAGACTCTGACAGAGCACCGCAACCATACAAACTATAGTTTGGTGAGCCGACTTTTCGGTGAGAATATCAATCTCAATTAATTAGTACTGTGAGAATATCATCCCCATTACTACATTAGGGCAAGATTGAGAGTAGCGGGGCACTGCTTTCATTAAAATGGATGCGCAAGAATGTTTTGATTATTCAACTGTCGAATCGCTTCCAGATTTTGATCAACAGCCTATTACTATGGATTCAATATTAAGCTGCGGTGATTATATGAGTACTAACACCATTGAAGCAGTTCGATTCAATGAGTCGATGAACACCATGGATTGTGCTTCAAAGAGTACAATGTTTGAATTAAAACACTTGGGAGGAGGGCCCATTAATGGAGATCAGGAACAGCAATTGCAATATGATCAGTGGTTTTCAACAATATGTGATCTTGTGGTTTCTCAGAGGGAGAGTTTGCCGTGGTCTGATAATGATAATCCTGTACATTATTCCATGGATTTTCTTAATTCCACTCGGATTTCCTGTCCTGAGAAGAAATCAGATCTCCCATACCTTAGTCAACGAGATTACCCTTTTGCTAATGGCAGTGACCATCAGAGGAACAAGATAGGTTTAAAGCTTTGCAAATCCATGCGTTCTGCTGCACGCAGAAATTTATTCGCCGAGAGGAAGCGACGTTCAAAAGAGAATCAAAGCCTTTATACTCCCCGCTCGTTTGTCCCCTTCATCACCAAGGTAACTTTGCAATTTCCTGGAAGGTTAGAAAATGCATTTTTAGAGTAATGAAGGCAATTACACATTCATAGATCTATGAATATACAACGTGAGAATTTCACTTAGGTTTTTCAAGAATGCATCTGTTTTCTCTTTAAACTGGTTTCTCTGATCGTGATTAGATTTTAGTTTTTATTTATTTATACTTGATGATTAAATATGATAGCAGATAGAGTCCATTGCGTGAATTGAAATAAATGAAATGAAAGTTGTATAGTTTACTCTAGATTTGTTTTTTTATAATTTTCGATGTAATACCATATTTTCAGTATATAAAAGAAAATGTAAATTATTTAATTAGGATGTATAAGTCTGGAAAGAAAAATTTTGATAGTGGAATAAAGGAGCTGGATTTTGTAAAAGTAAATTAAATGTAAATTATTTGATTTAATGTACAAGTGTGGAGAGAAATGCTTGCATGTGGAGAAATTTGATTAAGGTTTTTTTGAAGTAACAAGGACATCCAATGAGCTAGGGAGAGCTAGGGAGCCCTATAGTGTAAATCTAAATCCAGGATCTGTAAACTTAAATATGGATAAATGTTCTGGGATGGAAACTTTTTTGTATACTCAAAATAAATTGAGAAGAGTTTTTTAATATGAAACAAAGAGATTAAGACTACTAAGTAGTTTAGGTTATTTTATTACAATTGAGAAGAGTATTTTTATAAGAAAGAATTTGATTAAGATTATTTAGTAGTTTATGTTTTCTTTTTTAAGCAAGTATTTACATAGTTTAGAAGTGGTGACTTTAGGTAACTATCTTAACAGTACGTACATCCACCATATTAAATAGTTTACATTCATCCACCATATTAAATAGTTTAGTTTATTTTACTATTTATTTTAATTATACTTATTAAAAAAATCAAACTCCATTAATTGAAGATACTTTTGTTTGTAGATCTTAGAGATGGCAATCTCTGTATGGAACAATTACTCAATATATATAAACGAGACATATAATATTTCATATACACTGGAATGTTTCAATGGCAGAGTCTTCCTGAATTAAAAGGAAGAAACGGTCTTACTCCTACCTTGCTAAGCATCCTTAGAAGGCCTTTCTTTAAGCATCCTGCCTTTGCTTCAAAGTAGCAACTCAAGTATTAGCTCTTATATTACACAAATAATAAACAAAGCAAGAACTTGTAAATGGTCAGGGCTAAATTCCACTGAATCTGGCTGAAAAAACCAATATTCCTAATTCAGCTGAAATGCTAAAGGGTGGGATGAACCTGATGGTGATAGCAATACCCAGTGGCCGGGTTTCAGCCAACCCAAATTGACCTAATTGTATTCACATCCATGGAATCATGACACAACAAACTTACTTGGTTTCGTTAGGAGAGTGCTGCCGCCACCACCATTATCATAAGTTTCAGTGTTTGAATAGTTCAGCAATTTTCACATGATTAATGATTTAGTTTATATATTTACTACGAGCAGATGGACAAGGCCTCTATCGTGAAGGACGCAATGACATATATACAACACTTGAAAAATCAAGTGAAGGAGATTGAAGGTGACATTGTAGCCCTAGCCCTCCAATCCAAGATTCTGCAAAGGGACTGCTCTTCTTCATCAATTGCAATATCTGACAGCCACTCTTCAATTGATATGAGAGACATGAATGCCCTGCAAATACATAAAGACCTTCACCATCCTGAAACCACCAGTGCCCATCCTGTGCTACCGGTTAAAAGCAAACATACAGCTAAAACAGTTCTTCAAGTAAGCAATTAGCTTAGCATGAGATTTAAATTGGAATGTATTAACCTGACACTTGAAAGCTGATCTGTGAACAATTTTATTGTAATTTTTGGTGAGTTTTAATTTGTGCCTAGTTCAGGTTGAAACTTACAAGATAGAGGAAAGAACATTCCGTATCCCAATACATTGCCAGAAACAGCCTGGCCTATTACAGATGACGAAGGCCCTGGAGTCTATTCAAATATTGGGAATTAAAAGTTCGAATATTATGTCTTTTCATGACCACATTGCCAACACTGTGATTGCAAAGGTAACGAATCCAATCATAGCTTTTAAACTTCTTAATCTTGAAGTGATTACTGATTAGGTCAAAAGGTTTCGTATCCTTTTATTTTTCTAAATGGAGTTCTTCCGAAAGTGCGTGCAGATAAAGGAGGAGACAGAATTAATGGAAGCAGATGGATTAAAACAAATGAGCCTCCACGCTGCTTCCGAGTATGGTTTCTCACGGGAACCATAATGAGATGGAAAACCCTGAAATAATGTCATTGTTCGTTGAATATTATGATTGGCGTCGACCATTCTGTGAATGATATCCTTAAATGTTACCTGTTTAACAAAGTGTTGCAGATTCTCCAATTGGTTTTCAACACTTATGTACAATTGATCACATCCATTGACCTAATTAGTATAGTTGATGAAATATGATAGATATTTATCAGTAAAAATTTATTGGATGTAATTTTAGTGGTTTGGAGGAAAGATGGTTACTTTTTCTTCTCACCAAGGTTCAATTTTTCTAAGTGTTATGATACTCTTGTTGAGTCTATGTGTTAATTATGTAAAGGTTTGGGTCACTTTTAAAACATATCCAAATCCTAAGCTCTATCAAGCACCTAGATGAATCAAATCTATGGAGGTGCAAACCTATTCTTAGATATCCATTGACCAAAAACACATCTTTTTATTTAAGGTCCACATATAATATTTTTATAATTAATATTTAATATTATTTATGGTCTAGATATAATGTTTTTTATTATTTTTTATTTTGTTAGGAAAGAACATTGGATCATTTCCCCACACATGGTTTTAAAACCATACGCAAGGCCCTCCTAAACCATGTACAATAAAACAATGGGTTGTTTAGAAGGCCTTCCACATGGTCTTAAAACCATTTGCAAGGCCCTCTAAACCATGTACAATAAAACCATGGGTTGTTTAGAATGTCTTGAACATGGTTTTAAAACCATGTGCAAGGCCAACATTTTTTTGTGGATAATTCAATTGTGTTATTTTCTTGACCGACATATTTTTTTTAGGATAATTAAATTTTTACTTTTTTATTGTTTTGTTAGGTAGGAAGATTACAACATCTCCGCCGTATTAGATTGTTTTATTTTGGCCTATTAGAAAATTTATTTTTTATTAAAAAAAAAGTTACGAAAGTGATATTATTTTATATTTTGTGTTACAAAATAGCTCCCATAATATTCACTATCACTATTATTTTTTGCCCACATGTTATAAACGTTACAAAAGTTACATCAAGTTACAAGATGTCTCCCATAATATTCACTATCACTATTATTTTTTGCGGACATGTTACAAAATTTACTAATCTTACACCACTTTACAAGATCTCTCCCATAATATTCACTATAACTATTATTTTTTGCCGACATGTTACTAACGTTACATCACGTTACAAGATATCCCCCATACTGGGCTATACAGCCCCTCTCGGGCACAAAAAATAATTATGAACAAAATAAAAAAAATATAATAAAAAAATTGTTATTATAATTAAAATTAAAAGTACAATTTGGGTGTTTAATTATGATGATTAACAGTAATTTAAACATATTACTCAATTGTTGGAATGAATTTTGAACAATGAAAAATTACACTTTCATAAAAGACTATAAAGTCCAAAGAATTAATGATTAATGTTTATTGACATTAACTTTGGTTTATTATACCTTAAGAAAAATAAGGATTTACTTATGTCTTCTATTTTTTTTATATGAAAAAATTAAAATAAACATTCATAATTGTGAAAGTAATCATTACAATTTAAAAGAAAGTTTATTTTATATTTAACCCTTGTAATATCACAAAAAAAGACAAATCCTTGGACTTATCACATTTTAAAAATTATGACAATGATGATGATTTACCTCTACTAAAATCAACTTTGGTCTATTGGAACTTAAGAAGGATAATATTTGATTTATTTTAAAATCGTTTTACTGTGCTCAAAAAGTTTGCCAAGAAGCTTTTCAAGCTCACTATAGTTTTAAGAAAGGCACTCTAAGTGAAATTGATTTTCTTCCTCAACCCTCATAGACTCCACACATGGAAAACCCTTTAGGCCCAAGGAGTTTTAGTAATAGAACTATTTAGCTATGCACTTCATGAGAGTTCATTTTAATCTTGGCTATATAATTTTCTTTCATGAGTTAACAACAAAAATTCTCTTTAAACTTAGAAGTAATAATATTTTTGATATATATATATATATATGGATAACTTTTTAACTCATCACAAATATGATTTAGAAGTGTTTATCTTAAAGCTTTTAAAACAAGTAAACACAATTTTAATAAAATAAGATAAATTTAATCTCATTAATAACCTAAATCATTATTATAGAATATTATTTTAATTAAAAAAATATACTTTAAATATAATTATGTTTCAATTTAATTTATTTAAATTTAAATTTTATTTAATACTAATTAAAATAAAAAAAATTGCCACCAATCATTAACATGAAATCCATCCCAATGACTTGTATAATAACACATTACAAATACATAATGCTACGAGTTTTCATATTTTTCAAATAATTTAAATCCTAAAATGTGAGTCATACAATTATATTTGTATTAGACCAAGAATTAATGATTTATTATTAATTTCTTTCAAGATATTTTATTTTATTATTTTAAATAGGGGACATAAATGAAATAGCTATTGAAGAGTGTTTGGTGACCCACACCACCAGGCTCATAAATGACAAAGTCCTAGGAAAAATAATATATATTAGTATGTCCATTAGTAAGAAGGACTCTAGCATTGGACTAGGATTGAATCTGATAATGCAAGAGATGGCACATTAAGTGGATTTTGTTCTTCTCGTTCAATGAATAGGCTCGGTCATTCTAGAGCAAGTGATTTGGCTGCTCTAGGAGTTGGGTGGGAAGAACAACTATTCCATTTCTATTTTCCAAGGAGTGTTGCCACATTCTTATTGCGTTTCTTATTATTAAATCTAGTTACATTAGGATGTTTATTTTAACTTGAACTACATCTCTATTCTTAGCGAAGACATGTTTATGCATGTGTATAAGACAATTATCGATTGTGTTATCAAATCTAAATCCTTGTTTCTGTATTTTAATCCTTTCTGTAAAATGCTAGTTTAAATTGTCAATACATCTAAGATCAGGTATCCATACCCGAATCAGAGATTGTCAGTAATGAGTACTATTGTAATATTTAGTAAATTCTCAGCATAATCGTTTTTATTCGTGTTCTAGTTTTGAACCTCTACTCTAATTATCTTTTTATTATGTTAAATGTCTATAAATATCTCTTCGTGATCTATTTTCTAAAATGTTAATGAAGGAGAAAAATTTAATGTTTTTAACTAATCCAGAACTATTTCTGCATCTCGTCAAGAGCCGCAAGGCCTTAGGAATTTTTTATCCTATATGAATTCTATTAAAATAACTCTATTATAAATGCAAATCTTATAGATTTGGAATGATGGATTGTAATCATTTGGATCTAATTTAAGTATTTAAGAATAATCTACTTATGGAAACTATAAATCTCGATATGCAATACAATCAGCTATGATATCCATAAAGTATTCCACAAATCAATCAAGGATCCATGAGTATCCTATCAAATATTACACTATTAGTCAACATTATAATCAATGCTACATTTTTCTAATTAAAATGCCGAGATATCCTCTTAAACGATGAATCTTTCAAAAACCAAAGCATAGAAATAAGTCCATCCCACATGGCAATCGAGTGTCTCTAAACATGAACATTTAGATCTAAAATCGATTCTCACAAGAAACGCTTACAATTACTTCATAACAACGATTTCAATTGTTGAACATACAACCAAATATTTCTTCTTAGAGATCTCAAATACCCTATGGGTTGTAGGAAGAATCACAACTTTAAATCATATCGAAAATAAAAAAAATACTATTCATATCAATGTGGTTGTAAGACCATTCAATTCCATTCACAATTGTTTAAGGACAAACTACAAACTCTTAACGAGCAAACATCTAAGTGCAGAAAGATGGGTTGTGGAAACCTAATTCAAAAAAGTTAAAAGACAACCTACAATCCACAATCCATAATTGCGGAAGGTTATTTTTGAAAAATTTAAAAGGAAACCCGCCATCCGTAATACACAATTGAGGAAGGATAACTCTGGAAGGTTATTTTCAAAATGTAAAAAGGAAACCCACAATATGCAATCCACAATTGCGGAAGGTGAATTTGAAAATTTTTAAAGGAAACCTACAATCTGCAATCTGCAATTCTTGAAGGATCATTGCGGAAGACTATTTGCGGAAAGATAAATTTCAGAAAGATCATTGCGAAATGGTCATTGAAGAAGGCTATTTGCAGAAAGATTAATAAACTTAGAAGTTGAGGACTAAACAAATAAATGAATTGGAGCCTAATTTTCAGAGCCGAGTTCAACGATTGAGGAAAAGTTGAACGAATAAGTTAAAAACGAGCAATGAACCTTCAAATTTTAATAACGCCATGTTAGAGTTAATTGAATAACAAAATAATTTATTACAAAACATCACATGTAGGTTGAAGATCACCTATGATATTTTTTCCTTAGAAAACATCTTATAAACAATGATGAGGGTAATCTAAGGGATGGTGAAATCTGGGTAAACCTTAATGAGAGTCAAACTAATAACGCATATGAACTGTAAATAATTGTTGAATGTAATGTCCCCAAAATTTGAAAAAAAAAATTATTAGGCTAGCCATTTACTCCCTAAGCTAGACATTATTTATACTTATGCAGAATGTGTCGTTCTTCATTTACTGTTATGTATGGTTGTAATCTGTTCTTACTTCTTGCTCTCATATTTATGATGTGGTTATTAATGTAATATTATGTTGTCATGATGTTTTATTACTATCTTGTTCTATGGTTACACATTTATAAGTATGTGTTGTTTTGATTAGGTACTCATTGGTTATAAAGTTTGATTACTGGTGTATAAACAATTCTTACTTAGCTTGTTAATGGAAAAATGGGTGGAGTGGCGAGACATGTTTACCTTGTAAACAGCTAGAAGGTAACTCTTTTCTACTTGTCACCACGGGGCTTACTTAGTTCTTACGAACTAATGGATTTCTGTCCTTGTCGCGTGCAGGTGAAATAGACAATGGAATCTGCTTATAAAAGCTAAACAAGACATACTGCTCGTTTCATCACTAGCACTTGACTTGAACGACGATATATTTACAGTCCTATCCTAGTGACTACTATGATAGTTGTTAGTTGATATTTACGCTAGTATGGATGTTTCACTATCCTATGTTGCATGGGTTACTATCATTATTTTTATGGAATTTATGACAATGATTTAATTACTACTGTACTTATCATTCATATGGCACACATTTTATATGGTATTAACACTTTATAACTCAGTTCATGTTTTGATATAGTCTTCATGTATAAATTAAAACCTTTATCCATAGTCCTCCATGGAATATTTCATATGCCATGGACAAGGGTTTAATCCCTATGTATTCGATACACCTATGGGGATTATGTATTACACGTTGTTTGAACATGGTTTAAAGGGTGGCATGAACTATACAATATGGGTTTCGAATTATGTTAATGGAGGCGAGAGGGGCAACATAAATGCACTTTAGAATGCGTGGGCCTCAAGCTTAGGGCTTGGACTCGTGCGTTGGCTGTGGTCATTCGCATCATGGAGGTGTGAGCTCTGCCTCTGCGCTACATGGTGGGGTGAATATTTGAAGGTTGGTCATGATGGAAGGTGCGTATCCCACTCGAGTTTAATAGTGTTGTTTATTTTTTCAGTTTGGTGTCCAAATCATACTCCTTATCATTTCTTGATTTGACATTGTAGGTTGCAGGGTTTGAAGAAACATGGGTCGTGGGTCACTCTGAGGTCAACACTATACCCATTTGGGTAAGCCCTGCTGTAACAAGTTCTTAACTTGTCCCTTCTCTCGCTTGGTTGTTTGTGACAAAGTTAATAAAACTCATGGTGGGTTGAATGCTTGTCTAGTTTTAATGGCTGTGAAAAAGAAAGGGGTTGTATGTAACTTAATTTGTATAGAATTAGATATGCATTAAGACTTGAGGTTTTTCTTGTTGGGTTTTTAGTGCTTTCGGGCCATGACTTTAATGTATTCTGGGTTTTTTTAAGGATTCTTTGTGTAGTATTATTGCCTTGGTGAACATTCCCATGCTCTGCGAATTGTAGATGTGTTTATGGTTGGATACAACGACAACACCATTGCTTGAAATGGTGCAAGGATGGGGTTATATGACTCTGTAAATTCTTACTTGCTTTAAAATGGATGATATATACAGCATTTTCATACTCTTCGATTCGTGGGTATGATTCTTGTTTTTTGGCATTAGTTTGACATTGTTGTGGATTTGAAATTATTGTTGTAAGTTATTATATGAGAATGTTGACATCGTTGCTTGGTATTGGGATCCATGCCATAGGTGGTGTTGGCATTCCCGCCATTAGAGTTGCGACTGCGCAATGGCTTATTGTTTTAATGGTTGAATCATTGTTTATGGTTATGTTGCATATTTAAATGTGATGGTCGTGACTGTGTGTGTGTAACCATTCAAATGGGTGTCGTTACTTTTTGCATAGCGCTGACAAGGTTTTGGGTGTGTTTGGATAATGTATTATGTTTTGTTATGCAAAGGGATGAGGCCCATGAAATAGTAATAGCGTGTATTTATTTGGGGATTTTGAGCTCTGTGTAGAGATTTCATAGATTTGATTTACAACCTCTGTATTTATAATAGTGTGTTTTTTTTATTCGATGGTTAAAACACTACAACATTTAATAAAATAACATTGAATCCTACATGATTCGATATGGTGATTTGTAAACAAGTGGAATCCACAGGATTTGATCCTGGGTCGCGATGATTGTAAAACGATTATTATTGTATGGGTTTATTTGGGCATTCCTCCGTATAGGAATCGATCGTGTGATATGTTGGTTATGTATGCTATGTTTTAGTTAGTTCTTATGTATAATGATGTGGTTGATTTTATTATGAATGTGATGGATGTATGTAGATTTTTGTTTGTTTAAACACATAGACTTCGGACCATTAGATCGTTTCGATATTTTGTCTGTGTATTTGATTTATGAATTTATTTAGTTAATGAGGAATCATATTGTTTTCTCTTGGTTCTTGATAAAAAAATATATACAGACCCTAAGGGCTCTTCGATGGTTTTTATTTTAGCTTTATTACTTTGGTTTGATTATTATTCTTAGGTATGGAATAATGTGATTATTATGTTTTCTATTTAGAATTTAGCTTCACACCATTAAAGGTCTTGATAGCTTGACGGTTTTAGCATTTCATTCTTGTTTGATTATGGTTCTATTTATTTTACATAATGGATAATGGTTTGTTTCTTAGATTCTCATTTACTAAAATTTAATTTAATGTGTTTTATAACTAGTTTCTGTTTAGGATGTATACTAATTTATGTTTTTACTTCTAGGTATAGGTCTACTAGCAATATGGAATCTTCAAGTGGAATCCTTAGATAAACATCTGAAATATGGTTTAGAGTGGTGCTAAGTCTTAGGAAAACAAAGTTTAAGCTAAGAAATAAAATGCAGAAGTAAATTGGAAGAACAAAACCCTTGAATGTCTTTTAGACAGAGATACATTTCAACCTAGTGTTTAGAGATAATACATAAAATATTATAAACAAGAAATAAATTGCACACATGGGGTTATAAACATAACATAAACCCTTAAATATCCTAACAGGAAATATACTAGATAATGGAATGGAAAAACATCAAGAACCTCATACCTATATGGTGAAGTTGTTCCAATGGTTGAAAACCTACACACTTAATTACCAAGCATTAGCAAATTCACAAATAGATCACACCTCTGTATTTAACTGAATCACTTGGGAACTACCACATTCCACCCAACCATGACATGGAACCATTCCTCGTTTTCATCCGGATCCCCTCGAGCTGGTTCCAACACTCAAGTAGCTTAGAGCTCCTAAGGTAAGGCTTCTTTAACTCGGATATCAGGTCTGAATCAGTTCTCCTTTTTCCTCTTAGGAAAATGTTCTCCAAGAACTCTCTTGAGAATCAACATGTAGAAATAAGGATTCACCAAAAAGATGGAAGAGATCCCCAAGCCTCTTTTTGGCTTGCAACTTTATAGGCAGACTTTTCAGTCAAAGGGGAAGTTAAATCAAGAATCATTTGATTTCTTGATTCAACCCTTTTATTTAATTTAGGTACTTTTTAATATTTAACTTAGGAACTTTTCACTAGTTCCTATTTGGACCTTTGTAGGTATTATACTATTTAATTATTTTTAAGTAATTATAATAATAANTATATATTTTAACATTTGTCTTCAAGTATCATATAACGTGATCCCTAAACTTATGACACTTTCTTCATTAAGGCCATGAGGTAGCTGGTGAGGTCTACTACGCTAGGAAAATCTAAAAATCCTTGCATGTTGGATTCCCTCGTATAATATGGTAGTTCTTCAATACTTGATGAGACACATAAATTCGAGATTTGAGTTAATCACTTGTCAATAAGTAGAATGAGATCAATATTTAACTCGAGTCATTTTCACTTGAAATCATTAATTATTTTCAGTAACTCCTAGCTCTTATCTAGAGCCCATACTCAATGCTAAAAAGAGGGAGTGCAGTAGGGAAGAATCCCTAGCTACATGCTTAAGCACCTATCTTCCATGTATAGTACGGAAGAATAGAGTCAACTGAATGGAAGACCCTGCAACAGAAAACATTTAAAAACTGCAACAAGTTATCAATGGAGAACATGCAAAATATGATTAGAAGAAAAACTACACATACATCTAAGCTACAAACTAAAACAAGAAAAAACAATGCATGGAGATCATTATACCTAAGCTCTTTGTGGAAAATGGGCCACCATGCCCTAGCTCAAGAAGCAACCTCTCCTTACGGGTTTGAATGGTGTGGAGTTAAGCTCAACACACATGGGATATGGCTATTGGAGCAAAGGGAATGAGAGGGATGACTGTCTTGAGAGAGTTGGCTCCTCAAAGCACTCATATGGGCAGAGTAACGGTAGGCAAAGAATGTATGTTTTGAGAGTGACCCCCACCCTTGTATTTATAGCTTTTTCTGAGGTTTTAGGGTTTCTAGCCCTTGGTGAGGGTTTTAATCCCTTTATAGTATTTTAAGCCCCTTTCTGCCTCTTTTTAGCTCCCTTTGGGGTTTTTATCCCCTTTTAGGGGTTTTAGCCCCTTTTTGAGGGGTTTAGCCCTGTTGTGTCTATTTTTGGCTCTTTTATGGGTTTTTAAGCCCTTTTTAATGTTTTTGAGCCTTTGAGGGGTAAACATAGGTTAAGTAAGGGTGTGGGGGTCAATAGAGGTTAGGAAATGGATGTCCTTATGTGGTGTAGGACATGTAGAGCGAGTGAGGTGATTTTTTGGGTTAACAAATTTCCCCTTGATGTGTGACGGTAGGAGCTCATCGTATGGCCCACAAACATCATAGGATTTTCTAGGGAGAGGTGGTGCTTCTTGGGTTGCGACATGGTGGCTTTTGGTTTTTTTATTAATATGGTTCCCATCAATGGGTGAGATACAAATAATGTGTGACATGTATATGGAAGAGGCAGGAATCCCCATGCTCGTAACAATGTCAAAAGAATAATGTGATCTAGGCTCCAAAATGCAAGATCCAATCATGTACAACTGTGTTTACATAGTGGTACTAGATTGGACCCATGGAATTCTCATGGAATGCTATATCTTCATAACTGATGGTCTGCTAGATCTGGAACGGACATAACTGTAGGGACTTACTGACGAAGAGTGAGAGTCTTTGTGGTACAATATTATGCATCAATCATGAATCTATACTGAAGCACTATTCTGGGGATTCTGAACACTGTGTCCAAGGCAACCCAAAAATCACAAGGGACATGAATCTGTTTGGGTCCCTTAATAGGCTCATCAATTTGCTAGAGTCAAGTGGCATCCAGGGTCTTCAACCAAATACTGCACAGACCAATACCCTGTATGAATCTCAACGGTGCGATGATGTGGCTAGATTCGAGCATGTGAGACACAACCATCCCAAGAGGTACTAAGGACTCCTCTCAAGTGGTCCAAGGAACTCATCAATGAGATTAATTAAACGAGGATACAGGGACATCTAGGTATATCCTCTGGAATACATGTGTTGTCGTCGATAGAGGGAAACCTGCAACTGATCAAGGTGATGATGTTTCCCTAACCAAAAGCACGAGGGAAACATTTAACATTTTTTCATCTTAAATTTATGTCTTAAATTCAAGTATTAATTCCAATTTCCATATGCATGTGTACACAAAATGTCCTATGTGCATATGTTGATTGGGAATCTCGTCTAGCTTATTTTAAGGCGTGGATTATGAAGTTTCATCAAAATTTTGCGGTGCCGACTAATTTCATTGCAAGACCAACTCTCACATTGCAGTTAGAGGTAAGGGACAGAGCCTAGAAGAGGAAGGTGTTATTCATGAATAAAATCCCAATATATGCAATTATTTTGTTAGATATGTAATTATTCCTTGTAGCATGATTTGTTTTGGACTTCAAAGTCCATTTAGCAAATATTTGTTTATATGTAATCTTGACCATGTATGGATTCCACTTGATGTTATTTTAGTTGTATGCACCCTTTCTATATACCCATGAGAGACTTTGCATAATTTTGTATAGTGGCTTTTATGGTTGCAAGGTTTCCACTTGATTCTATCATGCATGATAGTATGCGATTGGAATGTAATCAAACACATCATCCTCCCTATGTATCTTGATTTTTGTAGAGCCTATTGTTGAACTCGAGTGTCTTGACCTTAACCAAAAAGTACCCTTCTGTCAAGAGGAAATATTTGTAAGCATGAGAAGCTTCTATACCTTATTTTAACACTTGGTTTATGAAATTTTATCAAAACTATAAGGTGTTTATTAATTCTCCTCGACGACCAACTTCCATATTTTGGATAGAGGTAAGGGATTTGCCATGTTTGTTTATGTATTTTAGGGAATATATGAATTCTACTTGAATTTCTTTTTAGTTGTATGCAACCTTGCAATATACTTGACAAACTTTGCATATTTGTTAATTTTGGTTTGGACTAACAAGGATGCTTGTGAATATACATATGCAAATAGTGAAGTTGATTTGTTTTTTATGACTAAATTGGTGTTTTTGTTTACATTGGGCATGTAAATTACTTATGCAAACTTGCAATACACTAGACAAACTTTGCATATTTGTGAATTTGGGTATGGATTCACAAGGATGATTGTGAATGTGCATATGCAAATAGTGAAATTGATTTATTTTATATTAGTAAATTGGGGTTTTGGTTTCCATTGGGATGTGAATTTTGGTATGGATTCACAAGGATGCTTGTGAATATACATATGCAAATAGTCAAAGTTATTTGGTTTTTATGATTAAATTGGGGTTTTTGTTTCCATTGGGCATATATATACCTTTATGGGCATATAAATTAAAAAGGGATTGGTTTAAATTCATTCTAGGGCATCGAAATTATTGAATCATTAGGGAAATTTGCATGAGAGGATTTGATGAAAACACCTCACAAGGAAGATATTGATCGCCAAGGTGGAATTTGTTGTCCTTTTCTCACCCAAAACATGTTTTCCCTAGCTCATTTTGCTCCACCCGAACTTGTTTTAATGAGTGGTTGTGGAGAAAATGACGGGTTTGACCTCTTTAACCATAAAACATGATTTATATAGCGCACACATGATTTTGCTAACTATAACACTAGTGTGTTTTTGTTCACTACAATGCCCGTGGTTGTGTTTAACTATCCTAATTGGAAAGCATGTTGGCATCCTTGGGACTAGATTTGACATGTTTGAGATTGCTTGGGATGATTTCTATTTTTTGGATCTTGAGTGATTGACTTCACTCTACCATTGCATCTAAAAGGTCCCTCAACTTTGTGCACCCACCCATATCTATTATATTATAACCTAAATGACAGTGTTAAACAACAATTGTATATAGTTTTGTATCTTTAATTTTTAGCTAATAAGCTAATGATTCATACTACTAGCCTAAACCAACCCATTCTCCCACTAGCTCGTAATTAAGTAAGAGTGGCTTAGTAAATTATATCATGGTTAGACAGTGTTGCTTATTTTTGTCCATGGTTAATGTCACCACATTAAACATGAACCACCCCTAACTTAGAAACTTATAATGAATATTATTGATTATGGATAGCTGTGGTTAACAATGTGTGAGTGCTAGTGGCCATGGTTTAATATATCCCTAATATTTCTATGATTTATATACTACTAACCAACTAACCCATTATTATTTGAACTAGTAATGATGGTTGACCCTAGTTAACCATGGTTTCTTATAGTAGTTCATTGTCAACACTAACCCATAAATAAACACTAACATTTATATTCTTAAATATATTTACTAAAGTTTTCCATGATTAATTATCCCTAATATGGTAATGATTTACACCAAAATGCACTAACATCTTTAATCGTGTATAAAGGCTTGACCATGACTGAATTTGTTGATCATGGTTACATATAGTTTCCCTTTGTTAATTATTCTACTCTACATCAAATATTAGCCCCTAACTTAATGACCACTAAGAAATATGAGTCACTATTAATTATGGCTTAGTATATAATTGTCCATGGTTAAATATTGTCCTAACTCATCAATGTTTAATGCTACTAACACACTAAGCTCCTAAATCCTAGCTTATTAAATAAGGGCTACTATAGATGAACATTGTTACATGCACCTATCCATCATTATTACTACGACAATATTTCACTACTACTCCATAGTTTAATGACCACTAATAAACATGTTTCACTATAGTTAATTATGGTTACAATCTACTCTTTATATAGTCTTAATATGTGAGAGGTTGATCCTATTAAACCACTTGATCCCTAAGACCAAAACTATTAATAATGGTTCATTTTGGTTTACCATGATTACATGTCTATAATTATATAATGATGGTTGGGTTTTGGTTTGACACCATCCCACTCATTGACCAGAGAAGCTTAAAAATAATAAAAAATATGGTTTACTAGTGTTAAAACTATGTTGACCATAGTAGATTATATGTGTCATGTTAGAATGTATGCATGATATGTAAGCGAATGATGGTTACTAACTAATGGATCCCTTAACCCATAACCTAATCATGATTGTGCAATATTGTTTAGATGATTAAGCTTTAGTAAACTCTAATGGAGCTTGATAATCATGATTGACCTTGGTTAATCATCATTGATCCTAGCTAACCATTACACAACAAAATCCTAATGCATTCTTATTCCTCATAACCATTTACCCACAAATCTCCTAAACCTTCTCATCCCTAATCCATAAATAGCTTATTGTGATAGCCACAAATTTCTAGTTGACCATAATCCATGACCCTTACATAATTTATTAACCCATATAACCTAATCAAATAGTAACCTTGATTTATTCAATCCCTTGGTTGTTTATAGATGCTCATGGCTGATTGTGACCACATGTGTTTCAAAGTATGTTGAAAATTTGAGCTCCATTTTTCACATTATAGTCTCTTACCTATGCACCCACCTTGCCTATGAAGACCTTCATGGCCTAGATGCAATTTTAGCTAGTCTAACTACTTCAAAAATGATTTGAGTTGGACTACATCATGATTCAATTAGTACCGTGTTGTTACCTCCTAAGATCTCATTTCACACAAGCACCTACACCATTGTGTTCACCTTTTTCATGCCCCATTTCAAGAAAGCTCTAAGTAACTCTTATATCCCTATGAAGTTCACTCAATGAATAGAAAGAGCATGTCTATTTGAAGTGCCTCTCACACTCATATCAGCAAATAAAGTGTTTTATAAATGCTATTATGTTCTTTTTAAATGAGTCAAAGATCAAACCAAAGCAATATTGAACAAATTGTATGAGATCAACAAGCGGAAAAAAGCCTTCCACACATAGTAGTAGGAGGACACAAGGTTGAGGAGGACACAACCACGAGGAATCTCCAAGAATAATTGCTAAGGTTCGAGCCGAGCACACATAGAAAGACTTTGTTTTTTTCAATATTTTTCCAAGACGGTGGAGAAGCATACAAATTGGAGTTTTGGCCTTGCAACTTCAAGGATTTGGATACCGTCAAAGAATTCGTTGAGAAAAAGTGCCCCCAAGGTTGTAACTTGTATAAATATACTTGTTCACTCTACAAGAGATGGACATAAGTGAGCAGCGAATGTAGCGGTGAGCTCTCTGCCCAATCACATTGAAAAAATCTGCATTGTGTTGTATCGTTTCAAAGCCATGTGAATCGATAGGCATGAGGCTTTTTCATTACTGAAGTTGTGAACTGTTTTTATTTGGAATGGAGAGTTGTCTACTGGTTTTATGGCATTTTTCAGTGGTATTACATGTGATGGAACTTACTTAAATATTTGAGTAATTTATAATAAAGTGTCTAATATAAATGATGATGACAAAATTGACCATATCTTAACTAAAATGATAAAAAATAATTATTATGGGCTTATTTCTACAATAAATATTCTTCCTGTGATTGCTTATTATGGGCTTTCTTAAGCCTGAGAGCCACTGGCAATTAGTGATATTAGCTGTGTCAATGTGCACAAAGTCTTCTTATAAATGGCTTTTTCAATGCACTACTTTCATCCTCTTGTCGTAACTAAACCTCCACTAAAACAAAAGTTTTAGCAGTTTTGACTAAAATGCATAAAGATATGATTGTTATAATAAATAATTACAAAAGAATCATCAACTTTACACATCCATGGCACAACTTTGTCGTAAATAACGTTAGGTTAATTGTGCTCATCATAACGCTGGCGTATAAAAAGCACCAATATGGATTTAATATTCTGACAAATAACTCATATATAAACATTGAATTATTATAACTTCCGAAAGAAAAACTGGGGACAATGGATAAGTACGTAACCATTTGTTTCTCTCTCCTTTAAAAAGCAACTCGACATGTTTGTAATTTGTTGTATTTGATTGCGTGACTTCCCCTTTTTGGCAAATTATTCATATATACATTTCATAATACAGATGCCAAATTCGACAATGTCCAGTCGATACAGAAGTCACTATTTGAAAATGGGCAACGCCACTTGATGAATAATCCACTGAAATTTTATAATAATGCTAATCATACCCCGCCTTTCGCTATTCGATCCGAAGCGCCAAACTCCCTCAATAATCACAAGACGACAAGTAAATGTTTTGAAAACTATGAGACAGCAAATATATTGTTATTAATCCTGTAAGGATAGACTCTGACAGAGCACCGCAACCATACAAACTATAGTTTGCTCAGCTGACTTTTAGGTGAGAATATCAATCTCAATTAATTAGTACTGTGAGAATATCATCCCAATTACTACATTAGGGCAAGATTGAGAGCAGCGGGGGAAGGTTTTCATTAAAATGGATGCGCAAGAATGTTTTGATTATTCAACTGTCGAATCGCTTCCATATTTTGATCAACAGCCTATTACTATGGATTCAATATTAAGCTGCGGTGATTATATGAGTACTAACAACATTGAAGCAGTTCGATTCAATGAGTCGATGAACGCCATGGATTTTGCTTCAAAGACTACAATGTTTGATTTAAAACACTTGGGAGGAGGGCCCATTAAT
>LPNX010522721.1:63424-101869 GCA_001517045.1 Pseudotsuga menziesii | reverse complement strand
AATTGCAATATGATCAGTTGTGGAAAAGCGAAGATCAGTGGTTTTCAACAATATGTGATCTTGAGGTTTCTCAGAGGGAAAGTTTGCCGTGGTCTGATAATGATAATACTGTACATTATTCCATGGATTTTCTTAATTCCATACGGATTTCCTGTCCTGAGAAGAAATCAGATCTCCCATACCTTAGTCAACGAGATTACCCTTTTCCTAATGGCAGTGACCATCAGAGCAGCAAGCTAGGTTTAAAGTTTTGCAAATCCATGCGTTCTGCTGCACGCAGAAATTTATTTGCCGAGAGGAAGAGACGTTCAAAAGAGAATCAAAGCCTTTATACTCTCCGCTCGTTTGTCCCCTTCATCACCAAGGTAACTTTGCAATTTCCTGGAAGGTTAGAAAATGTATTTTTAGAGTAATGAAGGCAATAACACAGCCATAGATCTATGAATATACAACGTGAGAATTTCACTTAGGTTTTTCAAGAATGCATCTGATTTCTCTTTAAACTGGTTTCTCTGATCGTGATTAGATTTTAGTTTTTATTTATTTATACTTGATGATTAAATATGATATATCCTGAAATATTGAGAGTGAGTTGAAACAAATGAAATCAAAGTTGTATAGTTTACTCTAGATTTGCTTTTTTATAATTTTCGATGTAATACCATATTTTCAGTATATAAAAAAAATGTAAATTATTTAATTAGGATGTATAAGTCTGGAAAGGAAAGGTTTGATAGTGGAATAATGGAGCCGGATTTTGTAAAAATAAATTAAATGTAAATTATTTGATTTAATGTACAAGTGTGGAGAGAAATGTTTGCATGTGGAGAAATTTGATTAATGTTTTTTTAAGTAACAAGGACATCCAATGAGCCAGGGAGCCCTAAAGTGTAAATCTAAATCCAGGATCTCTCAACTTAAATATGGATAAATGTTCTGGGATGGAAACTTTTTTTATACTCAAAATAAATTGAGAGTTTTAAGATTATTAAGTAGTTTATGTTTTCTTTTTTAAGTAAGTATTTACATAGTTTAGAAGTGGTGTCTTTAGGTAAGAAGTGTCTTAAAAGTACATTCATCCACCTTATTAAATAGTTTAGTTTATTTTACTACCATTAGTTTATTTTTAATTATACTTATTAAAAAAAATCATCCTCCATTAATTGAAGATACTTTTGTTTGTGGATCTTAGAGATGGCAATCTCTGTATGGAACAATTACTCAATATATATAAACGAGACATAATATTTCATATACACTGGAATGTTTCAATGGCAGAGTCTTCCTGAATTAAAAGGGTGAAACGGTCTTCTACCTTGCTAAGCATCCTTAGAAGGCCTTTCTTTAAGCATCCGGCCTTTGCTTCAAAGTAGCAACTCAAGTATTAGCTCTTATATTACACAAATATTAAACCAGGCAAGAACTTGATAATGGTCAGGGTTAAATTCCACTGAATCTGGCTGGGAAAACCAATATTCCTAATTCAGCTTTTCAGCTGAAGGATGGGATGAACCTGATGGCGATGAAATGCTGAAGGGTGGGATGAACGTGATGGCGATAGCAATACCCAGTGGTTCGCTTTCAGCC
Source organism: Pseudotsuga menziesii (assembly GCA_001517045.1). NCBI lineage: Eukaryota > Viridiplantae > Streptophyta > Pinopsida > Pinales > Pinaceae > Pseudotsuga > Pseudotsuga menziesii. The sequence goes on along the minus strand of LPNX010522721.1, from coordinate 100,282 downwards.
GACCCAAATTGACCTAATTGTATTCACATCCATGGAATCATGACACAACAAACTTACTTGGTTACGTTAGGAGAGTGCTGCCGCCACCACCATCATCATAAGTTTCAGAGTTTGAATAGTTTAGCAATTTTCACATGATTAATGGTTTAGTTTATATATTTACTACGAGCAGATGGACAAGGCCTCTATCGTGAAGGACGCAATGACATATATACAACAGTTGCAAAATCAAGTGAAGGAGATTGAAGGTGACATTGCTGCCCTAGCCCTCCAATCCAAGAATCTGCAAAGGGACTGCTCTTCTTCATCCATTGCAATATCTGACAACGACTCTTCAATTGATATGAGAGACATGATTTCCCTACAAATAAATAAAGATCTTCGCCATCCCGAAACCACCAGTGCCCATCCTGTGCCATCGGTTAGAAGCAAACATGCAGCTCAAACAGTTCTTCAAGTAAGCAATTAGCTGAGTTTTAACCTGACACTTTAAAGTAGATATGTGAAGAATATTATTGTAATTTTTGCTAAGTTTTAATTTGGGCCTAGCTCAGGTTGAAGCTTGCAAGATAGAGGGAAGAACATTTCGTATCGCAATAGATTGCCGGAAGCAGCCTGGCCTATTATTACAGATGACTAAGGCCCTGGAGTCTATTCAAATATTGGGAATTAAAAGTTCGAATATTATGTCTTTTCATGACCACGTTGTCAACACTGTGATTGCAAAGGTAACGAATCAAATCATAGCTTTTAAACTTGTTAATCTTGAAGTGATTACTGATTAGGTCAAAAGGTTTTTTATCCTTTTATTTTTCTAAATGGAGTTCTTCCCAAAGTGCGTGCAGATAAAGGAGGGGACAGAATTAATGGAAGCAGATGGGTTAAAACAAATGATCCTCCACGCTGCTTCTGAGTATGGTTTCTCAGAGGAACCATAATGAGATGGAAAACACTGAAAATAATATCATTGTTCGTTGAATATTATGATTGGCGTCGACCATTCTGTGAATGATATCTTTAAATGTTACCTTTTTAACCTGCTGTTGCAGATTCTCCAATGCCTCCTAGAGGTTTCTGTTTTCACCTCTTTTGTATAGTTGATCACATCCATTGACCTAATTTGTATAGTTGATGAAATATGATAGATATTTATTAGTAAAAATTTATTGGATGTAATTCTAGTGGTTTGGAGACCCTTCAATTCTTCGAAGTATTATGATACTCTTGTTGAGTCCATGTGTTCATTATGTAATGGTTTGGGTCATCTTTCAAAAAAAATTATGAATAAAGATTAAAAAAAATATAATGAAAATTTTGTTATTATAATTAAAATTAAAATTAAAAGTACAATTTGTTTGTTTAATTATGATGATTAAACAGCAGTTTAAACATGTTAGTGAATTATTGGAATGTATTTTTAATAATGAAAAATTATACTTTCATAAATGACTATAAAGTCCAAAGAATTAATGATTAATATTTGTTGAAATTAACTTTTGTTTATTCTACCTTAAGAAAAATAAGGATTTACTTATGTGTTCAATTTTTTTTTATGAAAAACTTTAAAATAAACATTCATAATTGTGAAAGTAACCATGGCAATTTAAAAGAAAGTTTATTTTATATTTAACCCTTTTAATATCACAAAAAAAAATTCTTTAGACTTGTCATATTTTTAAAATGATGATGATGATGATGATGATTAACCTCTCAGAGAGTGATTTTCATCCTCAACCCTCATAGACTCACACACATGGAAAACCCTTTAAGCCCAAGAAGTTTTAGGAATAGAACTCTTTCTAGATGAAGTTCATGAGAGTTCATTTTAAACTCGGCTATATTAATTTTCTTTCATGAGCTAACACCAAAAATTCTCCTTAAACTTAGAAATAACAATATTTTTGACATATATATATATATAATTTCATTATATATCTTGATAACTTTTTAACTCATCACAAATATGATTTAGAAGTGGTTGTCTTAAAGCTTTTAAAACAAGTAAACACAATTTTAATAAAATAAGATAAATTTAATCTCATTAATAACCAAAATCATTATTATATAATATTATTTTAATTAAAATAATATATTTTATATATAATTATGTTTCAATTTAATTTATTTTTATTTTAATTTTATTATATACTAATTAAAATAAAAAAAGTGGCCACCAATCATTAACATGGAAATCCATCCCAAAATTCATCCCAAAAACTTGTATAATAACACATTACAAATACAAAATGCTATGATTTTTCATATTTTTCAAATAATTTAAATCCTAAAATGTGTGATACACCCACCAAGAATTAATGATTTATTATTAATTCATTGCAAGATATTTTATTTTATTATTTTAAATAGGGGACATAAATGAAATAACTCTTAAAGAGTGTTTGTTGATCCACAAGAGGAAAATATAAGTGGTTATAGCTATTGAGTGAGAACTCAAGGTGCATGAGGCATCTTCCCTGACATTGAGTGAGAATTCTTTGTTGGGTGCTAAAGTGCATGAGGCTCATAAATAACCAAGTCTTAGGAAAAATACCATATAATAATATGTCCATTCACAAGAAGGAGGCTAGCATTGGACGAGGATTGAATTTGATAATGCGAGAGATGGCACATTAAGTGGATTTTGTTCTTCTCATTCAGTGAATAGGCTCGAGGGTTCTGGAGCAAGTGATTTGGCTTCTGTAGGAGTTGGGTGGGAGGAACGACTATTCCATTTTTATTTTCAAATGAGTGGTGCTAGGTTCTTATTGTTTTGCTTGTTATTAAATCTAGTTACAGTAGAATGTTTATTTTAACTTGACCTACACCTATATTCTTGGGGAATAAATGTTTACGCATCTTATAAGACAATTATATATTGTGTTATCAAATCTAAATAGTTATTTATGTATTTTAATCCTTCCTATAAATGCTAGTTTAAATTGTTAATGCATCTAAGATCACACATCCATAGGCGAATCAAAGATTGTTAGTAATGGGTGCTATTGTAATATTTAGTAAATTTTGAGCATAATTGTTTTTATTCTTATTGTGGTTTTGAACCTCTACACTAATTATCTTTTAATTATGTTAAATGTATATAAATATCTCTTAGTGATCTATTTTTTAAAATGTTAATCAAGGGGAAAATTTCAATATTATTAACTAATCCAGAACTATTTTTGGATTTGGACGAGAGTTGCAAGGCCTTAGGAATTTTTATCCTATATTAAAATAACTCTATATTAAATTAACTCTATTATGAATGCAAATCTTACAGATTTAGAATGATGGATCGTGATCATTTGAATGTGATTTAAGTATATAATAATAATTTACTTATGGAAATTATAAATCTAGATATGCAATTTACAATCAATTATGATATCCATAAAGTATTCAACAAATAAATCAAGGATCCTTGAGTATCCTATCAAATATTACACTATCATTCAAAATTATAATCAATGCTACATTTTTCTAATTAAAACTCCCATATATCCTCTTAAACGATGAATCTTTCCAAAACCAAAGCACGGCAATAAGTCCATCCGAGATGGAAATCGAGTGTCTCTAAACATGAACATTCAGATCTAAAATGGATTCTCACGAGAAACGCTTACAATTAGTTCATAAACACGATTTCAATTGTTGAATAGAGGACTAAATATTTCTTCTAAGAGATATCAAATACCTTATGGGTTGTAGGAAGAATCACAACTTTAAATCATATTGAAAATAAAAAAATACTATTCATAATAATGTGGTTGTAAGACCATTCAATTCCATCCACAATTGTTTAAGAAAAAACTACAAGCTCTTAACCAGCAAACATCTAAGTGCGGAAAGACGGTTTGTGGAAACCTAATTTGAAAAAGTTAAAAGACAACTTGCAATCCGCAATCCATAATTGCAGAAGGTTTTTTTTTTAAAAGTTAAAAGGAAACCCACAATATGTAATACACAATTCATGAAGGATAAATGCGGAAGGTTATTTAGAAAATGTAAAAAGGAAACCGACAATATGCAATCCGCAATTGTGGAAGGATAACTGCGGAAGGTGAATTCGAAAAAGTTTAAAGGAAACTTGCAATCTGCAATCCGCAATTGTTGAAGGATCATTGCGGAAGGCTATTTGTGGAAAGATAAATTTCAAAAAGATCATTGCAAAAGGCTATTTGCAGAAAGACTAATAAACTTAGAAGTTCATGACTAAACAAATAAATGAATTGGAGCCTAATTTTCAGAGTTGAGTTCAACGATTGAGGAAAAGTTGAACGAATAAGTAAAGTTAAAAACGAGCAGTGAACCTTCAAATTTTAATAATGCCATGTAACTGTTAATTGAATAACAAGATAATTTATTACAAAACATCACGTGTAGGTTGAAGAACACCTCATGATATTGTTCCCTTGGAAAACATCCTATAAACAATGATGGGGGTAATCTAAAGGATGGAGAAATCTCGGTAAACCTTAATGAGAGTCAAACTAATAACCCATCTGAACTGTAAATAATTGTTAAATGTAATGTCCCCAAATTAAAAAAAATAAATTATTAGGCTAGCCATTTACTGCGTGATATGGACATTATTTATACTTATGCAGAATGTGTCATTCTTCGTTTACTATGATGTATGGTCATAATCAGTTTTTACTTCCTACTCTCATATTTCTGATGTAGTTATTAATGTAATATTGTGTTGTCATCATGTTTTTTTACTCTCTTTTTCTATGGTTACGGATTTGTAAGTATGTGTTGTTCTCATTACGTACTCATTGGTTATAAAGTTTGATTACTGTTGTATAAATAATTATGGCTTAACGTGTTATTGGAAAAATGAGTGGATTGGCATGACATGTTTCCCTTGTAAACACCTAGAAGGTAATTGTTTTCTACTTGTCACCACGGGGCTTAGTTAGTTCTTACAAACTAATGCATTTCTTTCCTTGTCGTAGCCACATGCATTGACAACGAAAACTGCTTATAAAAGAGGAACAAGACATACTGTACATTTCGTCACTAACACTTGGCTTGAACAACGACAGATTTACAGTCCTATCCTAGCGACTACTATGACGATTGTTAGTTGATATTTATGCCATGCTGGATGTTTCACTAGCCTATGTTGCATGGGTTACTATCAATATTTTTATGGACTTTACGACAGTGATTTAATTAGTAATGTACTTATCGTTCATGTGGCACACATTTTATATGGTATTCACACTTTATAACTCGGTTCATGTTTTGATATAGTCTTGGTGTATAAATTAAAACCTTTATCCATAGTCCTCCATGGAATATTTCATATGCCATGGCCTATGGCTTAAACTCTATGTATTTGATACACCAAAGGGGATCATCTATTACGTGTTGTTTGAACATGGTTTAAAGGGTGGCATGAACTATACAATATGGGATTCGAATTATATTAATAGAGGGCCAACTGGTGACATAAATGCGATTTGGAATGCATGGACCTCAAGCTTAGGGATTGGGCTCTTAGGTTGGTTTTGGTCATTCGCAGCATGGCTGCGTGAGCTCTCCCTCTGCGCTAAATGGTGGAGTGAATATTTCAATGTTGGTCATGATGGAAGGTGCATATCCCACTCTGGTTTAATAGCGTTGTTTTTTTTTGTTTAATTCGGTGTTCAAATCGTACTTCTTATCGTGGCTTGATTTGGTGTTGCAGGTTGCAGGGTTTAAAGAAGCGTGGGTCGTGGTCGGTCTTCCTGAGGTCAATACCATACCCATTCGGGTAATCCCTGCTATAACAAGTCCTTAACTTGTTCCTTCTCTTGCGTGGTTTTTTGTGACAGAGTTAACAAAACTTGTTGTGGGTTGAATGCTTGTTTGGTTTTAATGGCTGTGAAAAAGAAAGGGGATGTCTATAAATTAATTTGTATAGCATCAGAGATTCGTTAAGACTTGGGTTTTTTCTTGTTGGGGTTTAGTGCCTTCAGGTTGGGAATTTAATATATTCTAGGTTTTTTTTTAAGGATGCTCTGCATAGTATTATTGCCTTGGTGAACATTCCGAGGCTCTGCGAATTGTAGATGTGTTTATGGCTGGATATGGCGACAAGACCATTTCTTGCAATGGTGCAAGGATGGGGTTATATGACTATGTAAATTCTTACTTGGTTTAAAATGGATGATATATATAACATTTGGATACTGTTCGATTCATGGGTATGATTCTTTCTTTTTAGCATTAGTTTGACTTTGTTGTGGATTCAAAATTATTGTTGTAAGTTATTATATGGGAATGTTAACAACATTGCTTAGCCTTGGGAGCCATGCCATAGGTGGCATTGACATTCCCTCCATTAGAGTTACGACTGTGCAATGAATTATTGTTGTAATGGTTGAATTGTTGTTTATGGTTATGTTGTGTATTTAAATGTGATGGTTGTGACTGTGTGTGTGTCACCCTTCAAATGGGTGTCATCACTATTTGTATAGCATTGACAGGGTTTTGGGTGAGTTTGGATAATGTATTATGTTTTGTTATGGAAAGGGACGAGGCCCATGAAATAGTTATAGCATGTATTTATTTGGGGATTTTGACCTCTGTGTAGAGATTTAGCAGATTTGATTTATGACTTGTCTATTTATAATAGTGTGTTTTTTTATTCATTGGTTAAAACACTATAATGTTTAATAAAATAATAATGAATCCTACAGGATTTGATATGGTGATTTATAAACAAGTGGACTCCACAGGATTTGATCTTGGGTCACGATGATTTTAAAACGATTATTAATGTATGGGTTTATTTGGGAATTCCTGCCTACAGGAATCAATCCTGTGATATGTTGGTTATTTATGCTATGTTTTAGTTAGTTCTTATGTATAACAACGTGGTTGATTTTATTATGAATGTGATTGATGTATGTAGATTTTTGTTTATTTAAACACATAGAATTCAGATCATTAGATGGTTTCGATAGTTTGTGTGTGTATTCGATTTATGAATTTATTTAGTTAATCATGAATGATATTGTTTTCTCTTGGTTCTTGATAAATAAAAATATAGAGAGCCTAAGGGCTCTTCGATGGTTTTTATTTTAGCTTTATTACTTTGGTTTGATGATTATTCTTAGGTATGGAATAATGCGATTATTATGTTGTCTTTTTGTCTTGGGATTTTATAGGCATCATTTTCGGTCAAAGGGGAAGTTAAATCAAGAATCATTTGATTTCTTGATTTAACCATTTTATTTAATTGAGGTACTTTTTAATATGTATCTTAGGAAATTTTCACTAGTTCCTATTTGGACCTTTGTAGGTATTATAGTATTTAATTATTTTTAATTATTAATAATAATAATAAATGGAGCCTCTCTTTCTTTCTCATACTTTTAATATTATTCCTATGTTTACTCTTATACATACCATATATATATATATATATATATATATATTATTTGTTAACATTTTTCTTTAGGTATCATAACATGATCCCTAAACTTATGACACTTTCTTCATTAAGGCCGTCAAGTAGGTGGTTAGGTCTACTAGGATAGGAAACTCTAATCATCCTTGCATGTTGGATTTCCTCGTATAACATGGTAGTTCTTCAGTACTTGATGAGATACATAAATTTGAGATTTCATTTAATCACTTGTAAATAATTCAGATAAGATCAATATTTTACTTGATTTGTTTTCACTCGAAATCATTAATTCTTTTCAGTAACTCCTACGCTTTTCCAAAGCCCATACTCAATGCTAAAAACAAGGAGTTACAAACTTAGTGCAATTTCAAAGCTCGTTGCTCAACACTAAGGCTAGGAAGTACCTATAGGATACACCTAGGGATACAATGGCCAAGGATTTGATGTTCCAGAGCTTATGCTCAACATCAACTTGGAAGGCTCGAGGGATTGTGCCCAACAATTCCAATTTATCTTTTGATGTGCTTCAGATCTTCCTTCTCAACACAAAGGTTTTCATATCTCATGTGTTTCAAATATTATCGCTCAACACAATCATAAACACTCATGTGCTCCAGAGATTCTCACTCAACACAAACATAAACACTCATGTGTTCCTGAGCTTCCTTCTCAATACAAAAATTTTAAATACTCATGTGATTCAGAGCTCCTCAATCAACACAAAACATCTAATCAATCATGTGCTTCAGGGTCCACGCCCAACACATAAAATAATACATAAAACATATGTAACTGGCTTATGCCCACTATATCAAACAAATAATCATGTCCATATGCAGTGGGGTCCTAGAACCAATATATCAAAATAAAACATCAAAGTAACATCATAGTCAATGGGTCTTATGCCCATAAGTGTTAGGTCAAAATTTAGGATATTACATCCTTCCCCTCTTAGAACAACACTGTCCTTGGTGTTCTAGGGACTCGGACTGAAATCATGAAACAAGGAAAGGTAAGCCTTTCGCATGGTGGATTCATTCTCCCAAGTAGCCTCATCGGCTTCAAAGCGCTTCCATTGCACATTCAATTGGACTATGGTATGCTTCTTGAGTTGTACCTATCTCTTGTCCAATATATGAAGAGGTTTAGGGGAAAAATCCCCTTTAGGTTCCACCTGTAATAAGGACCAATCAATTACATGTTTAATATCATAAACATATTTCTTTAATAATGATGCATGAAAAACATTATGGACTCTTATGTGAGCGAGTAACGCTATTTCATATGCCACTGGACGTCTCTTGGCAAGTATCTCAAAGGTTCCAAAAAATATAGGTGCTAACTTACCACACCTTCCCAAGCTCAACGAGCTTCATTTTTCATTTACTTTCAAGTAGATATGGTCGCCTATTTGATAATATTTATCTTTTATTTTCTTATCCACATAGCTTTTTAGGCGATCTTGTGCTTCTTTAAGGTTCACCTGGACCTTGGTAACCAATTGTTCCAAGTGCTTTAACAAGTCGGTCCCTAACATGAGCCGATCCATCGGGCTATCCCAAGTAACCAGTGTTCTGCACTTCCATCCATAGAGTACCTCAAAGGGACTCATCTTGGCGAAAGTATGGAATCCGTTATTTTATCCAAGCTATGTAAGATGTAGGTAATCTTCCCACTTGGTGGGGTTGTTCATGACATACATCCTAAGCATGTCCTCAACAATCTGGTTTACCCTTTGTGTATGCCCATCTGTCTGCAGGTGGTAAGCAGTACTAAAGTTCAACTGCGTCTCTAATCCAGAGAATAATGATCTCCAAAAGTTCCTGGTAAACTTAGTATCTTGATCCGAGATGATTTCCTTGGGTTTCCCGTGCATACTAAACATCTCCTTCAAGAAGATGTCGGCAATGTGTACTTCCTTGTAGGTCGACTTCACTGGAATGAAGTGTGGTGCTTTTGACAATTTTTCAACTACTACAAAGATATAATCATTATGTTTCTTACTCTTATGTAGACCCATGATAAAATCCATACTAATGACCTCCCACTTCCATTCCGAAATGGGTAATGGCTGCAAAAATCCTAAAGGATGTTGATGCTCATCGATACTCATGGATGCTAATGCTGATGCTCACAGATGCTCATGAATTCTCATGGATTCTCACAAATGCTCATGCTAATTCTCATGGATGCTGATGCCGATGCTCACGGATCCTGTTTTGTCTACCTTGTACTCTTTTTGTGGTTGAAACAACTTGTCCTCTTGGACCTTCTTAAGGATTTCTACATAGAAAGGGTCAAATCTGTTGGTCGTTCTAATCCTCTCATGTAAATCCAAATCGATTTGACTTAAATTCGCCTCATATATCATATGAGTTTGTTGTATCAAAGCATCAACAATCTTGCTCTCTTTTCTCTTTATATGCTTTAGCTCGAAATGGTACTCACTAAGGAAATCCAACCATCTGGATTTCCTGGAATTTAGATCCGGTTGCTCAAATAAATACTTCAGACTCATATTGTTTGTCTTCAGAAGGAATTTCCTTCCCATGAGGTAGTGCCTCCACATCTTCAAGGTGCGGATGATGGTTGCTAACTCAAGATCATGTGTGGGATAGTTGTGATGATGTTCTTTTAACTTTTGTGATTGATAACATATCGTGTAATAATTCTACGAGAGGACACCTCCGAGCCCTTCCTTACTTGCATTCGTGCAAACAACAAAATCCCCATTGGGATCTGCAATTTGTAGTATCGGTGCAATCATCAAAAGCTGCTTAAGCTTTTGAAAACTTTCCTTGCACTTGGTCGTCCATAAGACCTTAATTTCCTTGTTTTGCAAATCGATCATGGGACAAGCTATTCTTGAGAAGTTCTCAATGAAATTTTGATAATATCCAGCTAATCCAAAAAATGATCTAATTTCAGTGACACTAGTAGGGGTAGGCCAATATTATATGGCTTTAATATTTTTCGTGTCAACAGCTATCCCCATCTTGGAGATGATGTGACCTAAGTACTATATATGTGGTTTGTAAAAATCACATTTTCTAAACTTGGCATAGAGCTAGAGTTCCTGTAACACTTGTAGCACTATGTGAAGGTGTTCTTTGTGTTCCTCTTTAGTATTAGAGTAAACTAGGATGTCTTCTATAAAGGCAAACACAAATTTATTCAGATATTTACTGAATATACTGTTGATCATACACATAAATTTTGCAGGTGCATTGGTCAACCTGAATGGAATTACTACAAAATCGTAGTGTCTGTACCTTGTATGAAATGAGGTTTTGTGAATATCCTTGTCACGAATCCGTACCTAATGGTACCCAGATCGCAGGCCGATCTTTGAAAATAGCTTGGCTCCTCCTACTTGATCGAATAATTCATTGACCTAGGGAGTGGGTATCAGCTCTTGATAGCCACTTATTTAAGCCTGATGGTAATTGATGCACATCTATATTGTAACATCCTTCTTCTTTAAGTGATCCTAGTGTCAGTTCTATGGGAAAGTATAGGTCTATGGGAAAGTATCAGTGATCCTGGTGTTAGTTCTATGGGAAATTATAGGTCTCATTTCAGAGGTAATTCTGGGATCTCCTCAAGGAATAAATCCTTGAATTCTACAAGAAATAGAAATTCCTCTATGTGTTTTTCTCTTTCACGTTATATGTCTTGGATGTTTACTGCAAATAGTTTGCATCCTTTGCTGATGCACTTTGTTGCTTGTAAAGTAGATATCTTCCTTACAAAAACTTTCTTCAGTATGCCTTGAATATTTACTTGATTCTCTTGGCTATCTGTACACAAGATTGACTTGTGTAAGCAATTGAGAATGACACAGCGTTGTTCCAACCAGTGAATAGTGATAATTTCTGATGATATTATTATCATACATAATTTAGATGTTATGTTACACATTTATAAGACATTAGATAAAATTTGAGTGGCTCTGGTAGCCAATTGGGAAAGTACAGGTGTCATGATGAAATATGACCTCAATCCCCCCTAGGTGGACCAATGGAGCCACAAATCATCCAAAAAAGTCACGAATTGCTGTGTGTACTTGGTTGACATGAAATGGGGTGATAATAACACCTTGGCATGCGTGGGTGTGAAAACATAGTTGGGTTAGACACTCTAGATGGCATTAAATGCACCAAATCATCTCAAAATTGGACAAAATTTCCCTATAGCGCTCTTGGTCAATGAAAATGTCCAAATTCAATGAATGGGAGTCCACCAACAATGATGAGGGCTCACATGTGGATGTTTTACTGAGTTGGAGCACTCATGTGGGCGTGAATGCACCAATTTAGCTAGTTATTGGTCCAACTAAGCATCATAACTCCAAAACCTTAGTGTATTGATGCAAGAATGCAATAAATTTGAGTAAGGTGTTAAAATAAGGTACTAAGTGTGTATTATTGCTCCTACACCCCCACTTAATCTACACTTAGTACTATTTAATCAAAATTATTTATTAAGGCCTTGGCAACTAAGGCACAAGTCACCTTTTACACCAAATTTTATTTATCAATGTAACCGAGGTAAGGAGGAAAACCTCATGGGACAAAACCTCCCCTCAAAAATGGATATGACAAAGATCAAAAAATTTCTTCAGTAGGTCCTATCATTCACTTGAATGACCTGAAAGAATAACTTCTTGGTGATGGACTTGGTGAAGGTGTAGTGGATGCCAAGATCATGCATCAATGCATCAAAGTGTTGTAAACAAGGATCATGTGGAGAGGCCCTTTGATGGTCATTATTTGATGATGGAGGGGCATCATAAGAATCTGAATTTCTGCAAGCATACTCTGATATAATAGAATAATAATCCTTGGAAAATATATCTCTGCAAACTCTTTCCCAAATAACATCAAAAGATTCAACAAAATCTGCATTTTGTGTAGTTGATGTATCATGAATAAAACCATGAATCTTTATCCCAATTTGATGAAGCATATTCAAAAATATGTAAAAATCCTCATGAGGCTCTCAAATATCAGAATATATGTCATACATAGCAGAGAATATCAGAGGTACATTGTCTCCATGATCGAATGGATCCATAGGAAGAGAAGAGTGGGAAACTAGACCACAATTGCAATTGAGTGAACCTGGAAGGTCCGAGACTTCATATTTGAACCATGAGTGGTGAAGGAAAGTATAGAAATATGGAAAAAAAGTACCATTAAGGCCAATGATATGGATTTCAAACCAATGAAATACATACAAGACATAATAGCAACATATACAATAGACATAGTATTGGAAACTAGGCAATTTTCTGAATTTCCAACTAGTGAACTTGAGGTTTGATGGGTCTTTTGGTCATGAGATGGTTGAGGAAATGAGTCAATGACTGTCATAGGCTATATATCAGCATGTATATCATCTTCAAAATTAGAAATGGAAATATCATAATGGGTTTGGGAAGATCTTTCAAAAGGAACATCAAAAGCTTGTGAAAAATGGCTAGTTTTGGGAGGAAGCTTTGATGAACTGACTGGGAAATTTTTCAAGGAAGGGATGGAGGTTTCAGGTTATGATATCTCAGAATGTGAATCAGAAACAGAGATATCAGAAATAGAGAAAAAATAATTGGGTTTTACCCATGCACCCAATGCATGCTCAGCCTTACCATATCCTTGCTTGCGCTCCCATCTTTTTGCAAATTTTGGAAGAGCAATGTGGTTCTCCTCAAGGAGCTTGGTCATGATGTCCATTTTATTTCTTAAGAAATATCTCTCAATATGTAAACCTCTGCAATAATCACATGTGGGTATTTCTCTCTTGTTTCTTATCCTGGATTTCAAGTTCCCATTAGTAGAACTAGAGCTTTCTGAACTTGATTTGCTTCTTCTCTTTCTCCCTTTGCTTCAAATCATTCTTCTTGTTCTGGGATTGATTTGATACACCAGCAGAAAGATATTGATCCTTGGATTTTATTATGGTACCCATTTGTATGAGCTTTTCCTGGTCTTGAGTCAAGGACTCCATGAAATATGGCAGCACAAGCATCTTCCAATTTCTAGTTGTCAATTTGCTAGAGTGAAATGTTGAAACATATATAGAACACTCTGGCCCAAACTTAGAAAGGATGGACAAGATAAGATCATCATCTTTCTTCTCTATACCACATTGTTTTAGCTGAAGTACCAATGCTTTAAACTTGGTGAATAAATATTCAATGGTCTCATAGTGAGATGGCCTCAGTGAGATTAGCTTATTTTCAAGATGATGGCTTCTCATTTCATTTGTCTTCCCGAATAGTGAATCAAACTTGACCCAAAATTCATTCGGTGTGCCAAGAATTTATATGTCAAAGAGAACTTCTCTTGAAGTGCTGAGGTAGAGCATACCAAAGGCCTCATCAATCCTATTAAAATACTTAGCTTTCTCCACAGCATAATTTGGCTCAGTTTTAGTTCCCATGGTGAACCGGTAGAGGCCCTTGGACCTCAAATGGATGACCATATTGACCTTCAAATAAAAATAATTGAATGGATTAATAATATCTCAAGTTTTCTCCATCCTTCCTGTGCAACCTATGACAAAAATGTTGTTAAACCTGCAAAGAAAACACTCAATTTTTCTAGAAATATGCCCTAAACAACAACTCAAACCTCACAAGATTTGTTTGCAGCTCAAACTATACCTGGTAACATGCAATAATTTACTTATTAATCAGATATAGGAGCTAGATCAATGTTCACACATGAAATGTTTGACAAAATGTGCAAGAAAAGCAACAAAGAGACAGAAAATACATGGAATGGCACATGTGAATAGTGCTAATTTATGATCATATTATTATCATACATCATTTAGATTTTATGTTACACATTTTTAATACATTGGAAAAAATTTGAGTGGCTCTGGAAGCCAATTGGGAAAGTATAAGTGTCATGATGAAATTTGACCTCAATCCCCCCTAGGTTGACCAATGGAGCCACAAATCATCCCAAACAGTAACTAATTTATGTGTCAACATGATTGAGGTGATATGGGGTCATAATAACACATTGGCATGTGTAGGTGTGGAAAAACAGGTGGGTTAGAGGATCTAGGTGGCATTAAATGCACCAAATCAACCCAAAATTGGACAAAATCTCCCTATAGCGCTCTTGGTCAACAAAGTTGTCCACAGTCAATACATGGGAGTTCACTAGAAATGATGAGGGCACACATGTGGATGGTTAACTAAGATGGAGTGCGCATGTGGGTGTGAATGCACCAATTTAGCTGGCTATTAGTCCACCTAAGCACCCTAAGTCCAAAACCTTAGTGTACTGATTCAAAAATGAAATAAATTTGACTAAGGTGTTAAAATAAGGTACTAAGGATGTATTATTTCTCCTACACCCATGGAATTTCTAGCATTTAATTTGCAGCAGGGAAACATTGGCTCCCCCATTTGTTGTTGGCTTGTTAGCATTTGGAGCTGGTACATATGGCTTTGTACCTGATTTGTTGAATTTCTTGTTGGCTGGAAAACTGTTGTTCTACTTTTCTATACTATGGTGGGTTAAATTATGGTTTGAGGTTATCGGAGAAGGTCCTAGACTTGTCTCTGCTTTGGTTAAGGTTCTCTTGCCTCAGCTGTCCACACTCATAGCAAAGACTATATTTGTGTAAGGTGGTGTCAAATGTTTTAGGAATGTCGAATTCAATCCTCTTCCAAAATTTGGGAGGAAGAGATCCTAAAAACTGCTATATTTTTACTTTCTCGTCCTTGATGTAGGGTACATAATGTAACAAATCCAAAAATATGTTATTAAAGGCATCCATAGTCGTGCATTCCATATGTAAATCGTGAAACTCTTTCATGTTTCTGTCAAAGAACCTCTCCGACATGTATTTCTCTTGGAAAATACTGTGAAACTTACTCCACCGTATTTCTCTTAACTCGTCTTAGTTGGTATGCTTTAAATCTCTCCACCATCTAGCTTCTTTTCCATTCAAGTTATACATGGCTAGACAAGATTTCATCTCACTAGAGTATTTATGAAATCGAAAGTATTTTCTCATACCCAATAGTCGCTCTTCAGATTTCCAGCCTATATTCATCTCCCCTTCATAGGTTGGCGCTTTTATTTTTCAGAACTCTCCCTAAATATTGTCATCCTTTCTCAGTTTCTTTCTGCATGGGGAAAGAGAATCATCACTAAAAATACTATGATACCCTCCTTCTGGAGGTTCAGGGGTATGCTCTTATTTTCCTTCTTTTATTGGAATGCTGACCCGTTTATGATAAAATTCTTTCTTGAACCTATTTGTGGAATGAGTGGGTTTTCCTTGTGGGATTCTTCCCATCTTGTTCTGCAGCAATGCTTCATTAATTGCTTGATGTTCCTTTCTTTCATTCAGATTATCATCTCTAAAACTTTGCAAGTCTTCTTGGAGACTTTGTATGGTTTTCATTATATCAGAATTTAGTTCCACTACCAAATATGCTTCTTCGGCGGGGGTATTCAAATTCCCTTGCCAGTTGTTATCTTCTTCAGTGTTCATGATATGCATTGTTCTTTTAAAATCCTGCAATTGCAATTGTGTTAATAACTGACGAAATTTCTGTTAGTTAACAAAATTTAAAAACATACTTTATTTTCCTTGCAACGAATGTTTGGTATGCCCATTTGGTATCTTAGTGTTGAAAATGGGATCTGATACCACTTGTAATGTCCCCAAAATTTGAAAAAAATAAAATAAAATTATTAGGCTAGTCATTTACTGCCTCAGCTGGCCATTATTTATACTTATGCGGAATGTGTCATTCTTCGTTTACTGTGTTGTATGTTCATAATTTGTTCTTACTTACTTCTCTCATATTTCCGATGTGGTTATTAATGTAATATTATGTTGTCATGATGTTTGTTTACTATATTTTTCGATGGTTACAAATTTATAAGTATGTGTTGTTTTGATTATGTACTCATTGTTTATAAAGTTTGATTAGTGTTGTATAAACAATTCTGACTTAACTTGTTATTGGAAAAAGGGGTGGAGTGGCAAGACATGTTTCCCTTGTAAACACCTGGAAGGTAATTATTTTCTACTAGGCATCACAGGCTTACTTAATTGTTATGAACTAATCCATTTCTTTCCTTGTCATGTGAAGGTGCACTTGATGACGAAAACTGCTTATAAACGTTGAACAAGACATACTACCCGCTTCGTCACTAGCACTTGGTTTGAACGATGACAAATTTACAGTCCTATCCTAGTGACTACTATGATGGTTGTTTGTTGATATTTGTGCCTGGATGGATGTTTCACTAGCCTATGTTGCACAGGTTACTATCATTACTTTTATGGACTTTACGACAGTGATTTAATTACTACTGTACTTATCGTTCATATGGCACACATTTTATATGGTATTAACACTTTATAACTCGATTCATGTTTTGATATAGTCTTGGTGTATAAATTAAAACCTTTATCCATAGTCCTCCATGGCATATTTCATATGCCATGGACTATGGCTTAAACCCTATTTATTTGATACACCTATCGAGATTATGTATTACACGTTGTTTGAACATGGTTTAAAGGGTGGCATGAACTATACAATATGGGTTTCGAATTATGTTAATTGAGGGTAGGGTGGCAACATAAATGGACTTTGGAATGTGTGGGACTCAAGCTTAGGGATTGGGCCCTTGCGTTGGTTTGGTTCATTTGCAGCATGGTTGTGTGAGCTCTGCCTTTGCGCTACATGGTGTCGTGAAGCTTTGAAGGTTGGACATGATGGAAGCTGCGTATCCTACTATGGTTTAACAACGTTGTTTTGTTTTTTCAGTTTGGTGTTCAAATCGTACTCCTTATCATGGCTTGATTTGGTGTTGCAGGTTGTAGGGATTGAATAAACGTGGGTCATGGGTCGCCCTAAGGTCAAGACCATACCCATTTGGGTAAGCCCTACTATAACAAGTTCTTAACTTGTTCCTTTTCTTGCATGGTTATTTGTGACAGAGTTAACAAAACTCGTCGTGGGTTGAATGCTTGTCTAGTTTTAATGGCTGTGAAAAAGAAAGGGGATGTATGTAACCTATTTTGTATAGCATCAGAGATGCGTTAATACTTGGGGTTTTTAGTGTTGGGGTTTAGTGCCTTCGTGCAAGGACTTCATTGTACTCTTGGTTTTGTTTAAGGATGCTCTGCATAGTATTATTGCTTTGGTGAAAACTCTTAGGATCTCTGAATTGTAGCTGTGTTTGTGGTTGGATACAACGGCAACACCATTACTTGCAATGGTGCAAGGCTGGGGTTATATGGCTATTTAAATTCTTACTTGGTTTAAAATGGATGATATCTACAACATTTGCATATTGTTTGATTTGTGGGTATGATTATTACTTTTTGGAATTAGTTTAACTCTGTTGTGGATTCGAAATTCTTGTTGTAGGTTATTATATGGGAATGTTGATAGTGTTGCTTGGCCTTGGGAGCCATGCCGTAGGTGGTTTTGGCGTTCCCTCCATTAGAGTTGTGACAGTGCAATGACTTATTGTTTTAATGGTTGAATAGATGTTTATGGTTATGTTGTGTATTTAAGTGTGATGGCCATGACTGTGTGTGTGTAACCCTTCAAATGGATGTTGTTACTATTTGCATAGCATTGATAGGGTTTTGGGTGAGTTTGGATAATGTTTTATGTTTTTTTATGGAAAGGGATGAGGGCCATGAAATGGTTATAGTGTGTATTTATTTGGGGATTTTGACCTCTGTGTAGAGATTTAGTAGATTTGATTTACAACCCGTGTATTTATAATAGTGTGGTTTGTTTAGTTGATGGTTAAAACACTACAACGTTTAATAAATTAACAATGAATCCTATAGGATTCGATATGGTGATTCGTAAACAAGTGAACTCCACATGATTTGATCCTAGGTTGCGATGATTGTAAAATGATTATTAATGTATGGGTTTATTTTGGGCATTCCTTCCTACAAAAATGGATCCTGTGATCTGTTGGTTATTTATGCTATTTTAAGTTAGTTGTTATGTATAATGATGTGGCTGATTTTATTATGAATGTGATGGATGTATGTAAATTTTTGTTTATTTAAAAACATATAATTCATACCATTAGATGGCCTCGATATTTTGCTTGTGTATTTGATTTATGAAGTTATTTAGTTAACGAGGAATGATATTTTTTTCCATTGGTTCCTAATAAAAATATATATACAGACCCTAAGGGTTCTTCGATGGTTTTTATTTTAGATTTATTACTTTGGTTTGATGATTATTCTTAGGTATGGAATAATGCGATTATTATGTTGTCTATTTAGAATTTAGCTTCAGACCATTAGAGGTCTCAATAGCTTGACTATTTTAGCATTTTATTCTTGTTTGATTATGGTTCTAATTATTTTACGTAATGGATAATGGTTTTTTTATTAGGTTCTGAATTACTATACTTTAATTTATTGTGTTTTATAACTAGTTTATGTTTAGGATGTATACTAATTAATCTTTTTACTTCTAGGTATAGGTATGTTGGCAATATGGAATCTGCTAGTAGAATCCTTAGATAAACATATCGACTATGGTTTAGAGTGGTTCTAGGTCTTAGGAAAACAAAGTTTAAGATAAGAAATAAAATGCAGAAGTAAATTAGAAGAACAAAATCATTGAATGTCTTTTAGAAAGAAATACATTTGAACCTAGTGTTTAGAGATAATACATAAAATATTCTAAACAAGAAATAAATTGCAGACATAGGGTTAGAAATATAACAAAAACCCTTAAACATCCTAACAAGAAATATACTAGATAATGGAATGGAAAAACATAAAGAACCTTAGACCTGTATGGTGAAGCTAATCCAATGGCTGAAAACCTGCACACTTAATTACCCAGCATTAACAAATTCACGGATACATATGACCTCTGTATAGATAACCAAATCACTTGGCAACTACCACAATCCACCCAACCATGACCCAGAACCGTTCTTGGTTTTCATTCGGATCCCCCCCGCACTGGTTCCAACATGCAAGTAGCTTAGAGCTCCTAAGGTAAGGCTCCCCTTACTAAGATATTAGGTTTGAATCAGTTCTCCTTTTTCCTCTTAGGAAAATGTTCTCCAAGAACTCTCTTGAGAATCAACAGACAGAAATAATGATTCACCAAAAAGATGGAAGAGATCCCCAAGCCTCTTTTTGGTTTGGGACTCTATAGGTAGACTTTTCAATCAAAGGGGCAATTAAATCAAGAATCATTTGATATCTTGATTTAACTATTTTATTTAATTTATGTACTTTTTAATATTTAACTTAGGAGCTTTTAACTAGTTTCCATTTGGACTTTTGTAGGTATTATACTATTTAATTATTTTTAAGTAATACTAATAATAAATGGCATGTAGATGAAGTCTGAATCCCAAAATCTGTCAAGATGGCATGTAGCCAAACTGCCTGAATATATGCATTCATAGCTCCCCTATACTCTGCTTCTCTTGAAGAGAGTGCAAGTGTTGTCTGCCTCTTGTTGGACCAATAAATTGGCCTAGATCCAATCATGAATACAAAGCCCACGGTGGATTTCCTATCATTTCCATCTCCTGCCCAGTCTAGTTCTATAAATCCTATGAGATCCAGTTGTTCTCTAGCTGCATAGTGGATCCCATAATTTATAGTACCCTGCACATAGTGCAAGATCCTCTTTTATTCCTTCTAGTGTAGCTCATGTGGCTCTTGCCTGTATCTAGAAGTAGCACTCATAGCATAGGATATGTCTGGTTTAGAATTTTTTAAATACAAGAGGCTCCTAATGACCTGTCTATAGAGACTATTGTCCACCAAAGGTGTGGAACCACGTTCTTCAAGCTCGATTCCTGATAGAAAGGGACAGGGGGATGCCTTGCAATCCTCCATGTGGAATATCTTAAGCATGTTTGATGAATACCTGAACTATGAGATCATGATTGCTGAAGTATTTTGACTTACTTCGAGACCAATGAATTGTCTTAACAGTCCTAAGTCTGTCATAGTGAATGCTTTGTTAAGAGCATACTTAATGCTGCTCAATCCAGCAGCAGGGCTGCTAGTAATGAGCAAGTCATACACATATAATACAACTAGAATCAAGAAACCCTCTTTCTTCTTCATGTATACATAGCAATATGATTTGCGCCTTTCAAACTTCTGAGAGATGAGGAAGGGATCAATATTGGAGTACCATTCCCTTCGGGGTTCTTTGAGTCCATACAGTGATTTCCTCAGTATGTAGACTAAGGAAGGATCATCAATAAACCCCTTGAGTTGTTTCATTTATATCTCTTCCTCCAAATCAACATGAAGGAAGGAACTCTTCACATCCATGTAATGTACTTCCCATCCCTTTGAAGCAGCAATTGCCAACACCAGCCTAATGGAGTCCATTCTAGCAACTAGAGTGAATGTCTCATTATAGTCCAAGCCTTGAACCTGAGAGTATCCTTTTGTAAAAAATTGAGCCTTATACTTGGTTTTTGTTCCATCAACATCTATCTTAGTCTTGTAGATCTATTTTCACTAAACCAGCTTCCTTCCTGGAGGTAAAGAGACAAGTTCCTAGGTCATATTGTCATGTAGCGAATCAAACTCCTCGTCCATGGATGCCTTCCATCTAGGATCATGGAAATTCTCCTTGAGGGATTGAGGATCTGACCCTATCATCATAAAAAACCTCTCAAGAAGAAGAGGATATGTGTGGGATAGTGCAACACTCTCCTTTTGATACTGCGCCCTCATTCATCTCTTGTCATATGGATCCCCAGCACCATCTCCAGCTGCTTCTATGAGTTGTTGAGCTAATTTAAGCTACTAAAATGAGGTATATGATGGATCTAGATCTATATCTCTTTGAGGTGAAGCCCAATGTATGGATTATGCCGAGATGCCTCCTCTTCTGAATCTGAATCAGAAATGTCACAAATTGAAACTGAATCTGCAATAGGAAGTGAAGGAATGTTTATAACTTCATCAACTACAAATGGAAGCTATGGTGATGTTGGAACTCTAAATTGCATGAAGTGAGAGAAAATATATGCCTTGAGGCATGATCAAAAATCCCTTTTACTACAATCTCCCTAGTTGAGATTTTTGTGATCTCTACTAAGTTGAGTCCAAACAACACTTGCTTTGGTGAGCTAGTGTGAATAATATGATATACAAATAACATATTAGTTGCAAGAGAAGGAACATATAGGACATCTCTAAACACACCATGCTATACTTTGATGGTGCCTCTTCCTGCAGCTGGAATTTGGGAATCGTCTCCCATGTGAATAGTGGGCCCTTCTTTGATGTTGAGAGTGGAGAAGAAATCCTTGGAGGAAACCATGTGATTGGATGCTATAGAATCAATCAAATAGGTTTTTGACTGAGGTAGGCCATATTTCAAAACATGGCAGCTTTCATTTCCATTATCAGACTTATTTTCTCCTTGTGGGAGATAAATGTTGTTCTGTTTGAAGAGAGCAGTCAGCTGATCTACTTGCTTCCTCATACAATAATCTTCAAGATGGTAACCATTTTCACAATAGGGACATAATTTATTTTCAAACTTTTTCTTCTTAGAGTCAGAGGCTCCTTTGGAAGTCTATTGTTTCTATTTAGGGTTCGAATAAGCTATTTTAGGCTCCTTCTTCTTTGATTTCCCTTTGTATTGCACTTTCCTAGAGTCAGTAACTAAGAGATCTTGATCTTTGGAGGTATTGATGACTCCCATTCGAATCAACTTCTCCTGATCCTTGATTAAGGACTCAAAAAAGGAATCAAGCAAAGGAATTTTCCAACTAGGGAATTTTATAGCTCAAAATGACACATATCTTCCCGTGACAACTTTCCCATGATTCCATCGCATGTGGACACTACACTTCCATGACAACACTTCATGAAAGTCACTAGAAAAACACCTAAATTGGAGGATACATATATTTAGTTTTGTAACTCCGTTTGACATTTTCTCTATACCATTGGAAATGTATCTAGGTCAGATAAAACTTTCTAGAAGACACCAAAGTCTAAAAATTTCCAGAAGTACCCTTAAAATGATACTTTTTAATGTACATGTGAGTTTTTTTAAGGAAACCCATGACTTGTTATATATAATACTTGTGTGTGACCTGAATACGCGACTATTTACACTGCAACCCACATGTACCTCCTGAACATGTGACTGTTGTCTCTAAAACCCACATGTTCATCCTATAGATGTAAAAAAGAGATGTTTCTCGAAATTTGAGTAGTTTGGGTAGTTATGCAACTGACTCCTTCAGTTGTAACTACTTTGTCTTCGACCCTACCTCTATAGGGTCAAAGAAAAAGTAGTTACAACTGAAGGAGTGAGTTGCATAAATACCCAAACTACCTGAATTTCAAGAAACATAATTTTTTGACATCTACACGATGAACACGTGGGTTTCAGAGACAACAGTCACATGTTCAGGATGAACACGCAGGTTTACTTAAGGAAACTCGCATGTACATCAAAAAAATATTATTTTAGGGTACTTCTGTGCATTTTCATACTTTGGTGTCTTCTAGAAATTTTTAGCCGACTTAGATAAATTTCTGACAGTGTAGAGAAGATGTTAAACAGAGTTACAAAACTCAAGATATGGATCCTCCAAGTTAGGTTTTTTTCAGTGACTTTCATAAAGTGTCATCATGGAAGTGTTGATATGTGACGAAATCATGGGAAAGTGGTCACCGAAAGAGATGTGTCATTTTGAGCTATAATAGGGAATCCTTCCCACTTGGAATGAAATATAGAAACAAATAAAGAATACTCAAGGATGAGTTTGCTAAGAATGGACTGCACATTTTTCTCATCCTTCCTTTCTACTCCACATTGTCTGCATTAAAATGCAAGAGACTTGAATTTAGTAAAGAATTGCTCAATAGCCTCGAAACTACTATTATGTAAGGCTGCCATCTCATGCTCCAGGAGGTGTCCCCAAATCTCATCTTGTTTTCCAAACAAGTTCTCAAGATTCTCGTGGGATTCTCTGGGTGTCCTCAAATATTCAAGGTGGAAGAGGAGATCTCTGGATATATGAGTGCATAGATAACCAAAAGCTTCATCTAAGCGGTTCAAAAACTTGTTCTTCAAAATTGGATGATGGGGCTCAACCTCCCCTCCAAGTATTATCCTGAAGTATCCATTGTTGCTTAAGGAAACCTGCATATCACCCCTCCAATCAAGATAATTGGAGTTTGTAAGGATCTAAGGAGTAGAAGGTAGAGAATCCATAATTATCCGGCTGAAAGATCACAAAACTTCACACACGCTACGTAGCACCTACGTATTTTCACTGCAGAACACTAAAACATTCGAACTATGTTAGAATCATGCTTTTCCTCTTGACATAAACATGTTTTCTGGGTCCATCATGCTCACACCCCTACTCTAAATAAACTCAGAGTTAGCAAATAAAGATTGGGGACTTCTGTGGAAACCCATCTGCTTCTGATGTTCAATGGAGAGAAACAAACATGAATCCTCCTTGAAATGGATATGATACCATGTTAAAATTGTTGTGCCATTTATATCTTCAAGCAATGAGTCAAATATTATTGCTGCAGTAAAATGAGCATGAAGATACACACTGAACAAAACAAACCACACAGGAAACATATGAGTATATCTCAGGTAATTACAGTATCATTGTCATTAAAGAATCTAGTGTTACAATAGTGTTACATAAGGATGAATTTGAATTCATTAGGGAGGAATTTGAATCTACCAACTGATCTAACTATACCTAACTGACTAGCTAACTCAAGGTGTCTCAATCAATATTGGAGTCCAAAATATTAACTCCCAGATGTCTAATCAAGTCAAACAATTAGTCACAATTAGTTAACTCAACCTAACTGAAGTGGTAGGTGAGAAAAGGTGCCCTCTCCATATGCATCCATTCATAACTAGCACTAACTGAACTTATTGAGGTGTAACTGAATGTAAATTAAAACTAACTAAGGTTAACTAGTTCCAACTCCAACTAACTAAAGGAGGTTGGTGCCGAGACTCCGAGTGGCTCCTAAAATGTAGGGATTGGCCTATGAGGTGCCAAAAATTATAAATGCACATGCAGTAAGTGGAAGTTAGCCTCTATCGATGTTCCCCACTGTCTAGTAACTAGTACATGTGGCCCCATTAGGCCAAGTGGACCCAATGCTAATAGTGGACCCAAATAATAAAATAAATCTCCTAAGTTAGGCTAAAATAATATAATAGACAGTATGGTTAAGGGAGGATTAATAATCCTAACAGGTCTGAGCTTGCCACTTTGCAATGAATTGAGGACACTGTTCCACATTACAATCCTGGCCATTGCAATACGAATAGGTTTTTGCAAGCTCCTGGAAATATCTGGCATAATGGATCTATTGGCCATAGTTAGAGCACACAGCTTGACCTCTTCCTCTACCAAATTCTCCTTGGTGTTGTCCTCTTCCTCTGAAGTTTCCACCCCCCCTAATATGAGGATGTGGTTGTTGTGGTAGGTACTGACTCTATTGGTACTGATTCTGATACTGATTTTTTGGATACTGCGCAAACTAGTAATGTGCTTGCACTTGTTCAACCTTAAGCTGCTCATCATTCTTCATCAGGTAGGTGTCTTCCGTCTTCGCTTTCAAGAGCTGAAACACTCTGCAATATTTCTTGCCATGTCCTACTGATTTACAAAATTTACAATAAATATTAGCTGGGGCACTTACAATATTTTGTAGGTATGTGCATTCTTCATCGTGGTGTCATCTCGTCTAGTTAGTCCTTGGTTAGTTAATGGATACGGTGCACTGGATTAGATATAGTTCATGAACTACAAACAACTATCCTTCATGGTGTCCTTCCATTCTACAGCCTGTACACCATAAGTCTTCTTGGGATTCTTTTCCCTTCTTGATGTCCTAAATATGTATCATCAGATTAGTCAAATGCAGCTGGATCTACATAATTCCTGTGCCACCATCCCCGATAGGTGAGGCTTCCATCTTCATAACTATTTCAAGCTCTTTCATTTGTGACACAACCTTCTATTGCATCAAAGGTCCTAG
Source organism: Pseudotsuga menziesii (assembly GCA_001517045.1). NCBI lineage: Eukaryota > Viridiplantae > Streptophyta > Pinopsida > Pinales > Pinaceae > Pseudotsuga > Pseudotsuga menziesii. The sequence goes on along the minus strand of LPNX010522721.1, from coordinate 74,814 downwards.
GATGTGTGGTAACAACGCAACAATAAACCACTCTTTGTGTTGCACATATGACATTTGAAAACTCACTTTGGCCATCAGGATTTTAAATCGCTAGTCAAAATCCCATACCAACTCCGTCGATGACTGTTTTATCTCCTTAATCTCAGTTATACACTGCGACTAAGATTTGGGTTTTCTAAACTCACAAATCATCGCAAGTTGGATCTCATAATAGTATTATATAGGTCTTATGGTGGAACTATGAAGAACGTCTTAAACCAATCCAGTGCATGACCCCGTAGATTCACAATCATCTTTGATTTTCTTATGTCCATACTCTGAACTTGGAGAACCATCCAAACGAACTCACAGAGGAACCAATATTGCTATGGATCTTCTACCACATTCCCATTGAAGGTAGGTGATCTAATGTCTTCCCCCGCCATTGAGTTGGAGTCGGGGTTGTTCAATGAATGATATTCCAGAGGTGGACTCCCTTGCACATTGGTCGCAGCATGAGTACTAGTATTTACAGTTCTTTCCAAAGTTGAGGATCTAGATATTATCTCTAGAGATGCTCGTGTTGTGGTATAGTTACATGTTTATCTTGGTGTCTCTACATACTCCTCTAACTCTTCCGCTCCTTCTGAAATTGGGCTATAATCATCCTCTTCATTACAAGACCCTTTGTTTAGCCACGACCCAAAATCATACTCCCTTTCTCCAAACAGACTGGGAATTCTTCTTTCTTCGAGCTTTTTTCTTCTATTTCCTGACCTAAATCTCCTTCCACTTCTTAAAAATCCCACTTCTAGTTCAACTTCTATATTCCCGGGGAACAACTCAACTCACCATTTCCCATTTTCTTGGAAGGTTGTCTATGACATATCCCCTCCTATGGATATTGCGACTCAACCATCCAACTGCAAAATGCCCTTCTCATAAACAAGCATTTTCATCCATAATTTCATAGAAGTCAGGTACATATTGTATAACGATAGAGTTGATCATAGGATGGAAAATATTAGGAGTTGGAAGAAAATGGTGAGTAAAATCAAAGAGAAGTTTGTCCAATAGACTATTAGCAAAATTTGTGTAGACAAGTTCAGAATTTGAGGAAATTTTTTATTTTGTACATGAGTATACTGAAGAGTTCTTCGTTTTTTCACTCAGATACATGAATGGATTAAATCTTGCAATTCAAGATGAAATAAGTACGTATTATTTTTGTACTGTCAATGAGGCTTACCAAGTTTCATTGAAGGTGGAAGATAAGGTTGAAAGAAAGATCGAGTAGAAGCTTAGAGGAAAAATTCCATGAGGTAGAGGAATATCAACTACAGTTAAAGAAAATGAGAAAGAAGATGAAGCTACAAGCAACCCAAGTACCAGAGTAAATGGAGAAAAACAATGAATGATGGTAAATATGGAAAGGGTCTATCTTATATTCCAATTATATTGTGGATCATTTGGTATAGTACAACTATGCCCTTATATTCTCAAGATAAATAAAATATATTTTTCCACAAAATCCCTTATCCAATAATCAAGTTAAAGAACCTTATTTGTTTATTTATTTTTTGTTTTCCTTTTTTGTATTTCTCCTTAAACAAACTAGCAATAACATCACTCATAATAAGTAGTAGTGATGACCTCACAATTAACTCCACATTAAAACAACTTTGACTTGAAATACTAAATGACTATTTATTTATATTCATAAGAAAAAATGTCATTTTTCATGTTATTCATTGAATCAAAGAAAAAAAATTACCTATCAAAAATAGACTTTTAGTCTTCAAGCACAGAATACCCCTTCAGGATAACAATAGTTCCACATCCTTACATCAGAAAAATTCTTACTATAGATCCCAACAAACTATCTAAAAACCAACATATTACAAAATAACATTACTTTAGGACTATATAACAAAATCACGCCAAATATACCAAATCAATTGTTCCTTCACTAAGTACTAACCCTTTTTGAAAGTCTATCTGCAAACAAATTGAAATATCTGGAAACATGTATAAATGAGAGATGGTAAAAGAATTTTTTCAGTTGTTTAACTCTCTAACTCCAATGTTTAAGATGCAAAACCTAAAGATTGAAATTTCCATTAATCCATTCTATAATCAGTTTAGAACCTCCACATATGCAAATATATGAAATTATAATGAGAATTGCAAACTTTAATAATCCCCAAAGACTCAACAATTCATCTTTAGTATTGGTGCCAATCCCTTCACCTAGTCTTAAAGTAAAATAATAATCCTTATTGAGATGAAGAACCATTTTGTAGCCACATATATTATTTGATGAGGCACCATCAAAGAAACCTTCATCACAGTATAATGATGTCTCTCGAGCATAAGTCCTTTTAATATTTCTTTGTGTTTAGATTCCATATATTCTTTAAACATATTGGGACCTTTAAGCCCACAAATCATAATATTAGGAGATGAATATTGAAAAATAGTCTTGTTTTTCATAATCCTGATAGACCAAGAAACAAAAATTGGAATAATTTTGTATGAATCAGTTTCTTGGGAGAAAATAGTAAAGTTATCCTCCAAATCCTCATTACCCCATTCATAACTACAACCAAGCAAATCATTTAAAAAGGACCAATATTTTCTGAAAAAAAATAACAATTTACAAACAAATGTAAAACAATTTCACTCTCCTATTTACACAAAAAAAATACCATGCCATCCTCTCCTCATAATATTTTACCAAGTTAAAAAGCTTATTATTAAGAAATAAGAACCACAAACATTTCAGTTTTTTTGGAACATTCCAATTACATGAATTTTTAAACCACAACATGTTATCTCCCTTGCTCCATGTTTGTTCAATAAAATCATAAGCCAACTTAGGAATGATGATCCCTGATTTTTTTATTCTCATGCCAAACTAATTTTTCCTCTTCAGAATTCAACCTAACACTTGCATCCTTCAAAACAATTATATAATTATCCCATCTCAGAGCCCAATCACCTGTAAATCCTAATTCCGTAGAATTTAACCAATATCCACCCTTTAGAATAGACCATATAGGTCTCTTGATCTCATCAACAGTTTTAAAACCCATCATATCTAAGTGATCTAGGATTTTCTTAGGAAAACCATAAATATCATTATCTCCCACAAAGGGATCTAGCCCAATCAGGACATTTTTTTACATTACCAATATCTGAGCTAATCGCCTTTTTAAGCTAGTGAAAGACATCAAGAAAATTGTACAATATAATTGAAGCTCATTTTTTTTATCAATTTCAACCAATCTAAACCATATATTGAGAGTCCACTTCTTTAAGTATTTGGTTCTCATCACCATACTCAAGAGACCATTATCAAAAAGACATCTCCACATGCTTTTTAAACATAAAGCAATATTAAATCATCCCAAGTGTTTTATGCCCATCCACCCAAGGCTTTTTGTAAGGCAATATGTTCCCTACAGACTAAATAATTTGTTTTTTCCTTCTCGGTCCCAACCCACTAGAAATAGAATATTTTAGCTCTAATAATGTTTATAATCAACTCTCGAAGAAAAATTTGAGAACACCAAAATAACAGAATACTTAGTAAAACAGCCTTGACTAAAGTGAGTCTTCCACCTAAAGAAAGGAACATAGATGACCGATTTGGCATTCTTCTTTCAATACTCTTTATCAACCAAATCCAATCCTTCACATGATAGTTATTAGGTTTTAAAATAAAACCCAAATATCTGAATCCAAATTCCATCTCGCCATTCTTAAATGAAAAAAAAACTTATTAAGTTTAGTCAAAGTTACTGCTCGAATCTTGTTTGTACATATAGTGGAATTTTCTACATTGACTTCCATTCCTATATCATTACAAAATATTTCCATAATTGCATGCAAGGCCTTCCATTCTTCAATATTTTCCAACCCAAAGAAAATTACATCATCTACAAAAAGCAAATGTATAATTTTAACATGAGCAGAGAACTAAATACATGTAGAAAGGCCTTCATTGTAGGCTTTGGTGACAATTCTACTTATCCCTTCAATCATCAAGAGAAATGACAAATGACATATTGGACAATCATGCCTTAGACCTGTGAAGATTTTAAAGAAATTTGTAGGATATCCATTTATCAAAACTACAAAATTTGCAGTAGAAACACAATCAATTGTCCACTTGACCACCTGTGCCGGCAAACCAATTTTAAACAGAACCAATCTTATAAAATCCCAATTAACCTTATCATATGCCTTTGCTAGGTCAATTTCAATCACAACAGATCTAAGATTCTTAGATTTTGCCGTATTTAAACATTTTTTAGTAACGCCAATAGCATTTAATATCTCCATGTTTGGTAAAAAACCAAATTGTTCTTTAGATACTACCTAAAAAAGATTCGGTTTGACTCTTTCTGCAATGACTTTAGTTACCATCTTGTAAAGAATATTACAAAGAGTGATTTGCTTGAAGTTAGAAAAACTGCTAGGATTATCTTTTTTTAGAATAAGTGTAATAAAAGTAGAGTTTAGAGACCCTATCATTATGCTTTCCTTCTTGTAAATGTTTGTGAGCTTCAACAACTCATTTTCCATAATGTCAAACAAGCCCAAAAACAACTTTACGGTCCATCCATCTCGACTTGGGATGTTGTCTTTGGAAAAATATGAGAGAACATGCTTAATTTCCTCATGAGAGATAGCTTTTCCAATCTGAATCCCTTCTTGCTTACAAAAGAAAAGTGGGAATATGTTCAATGACCTTCATCTGATTGGCGATAAGATCCTTTCTCTCATCCTTAAAAATACATTTGAAATGACCTTCCACAACCTTTTTCATATTTCCTTGAGAATTAACTCTATTACCATCTTCATTTTTAATTTCCAAGATTGTATTATGATTCCTTCGATAAGAGGAATTTTTGTGAAAGAAACGGGTATTATTATCATCAGCTTCAATCCATAGGTCTTCACTTGTAAGTCTCATCATTTCTTCTTTATTGTTTAAAACAACATCCATTTGGATTTTAAGAGACATAATTTTAATCTTATCTTCTGTAAAGAATGATCCATTCGAGCACAAATTTCGCTTTCAATGTATTGTAGTAAGATTTTTTATTCTAAAGACTTTCTTTTCAGCCAGAAAACAACTTCCTTTTCTAGAAGATTCACTTTGTAAACCATAAGATCCATTACTTTCAGATTATCTAGACAAGAGACCTTTAACCAGAAGTCTCTGATCATATGACATAAATCCTCATTTTTTTAACCACGAATGATCAAACTTGAAAGGAATATTTAATTCTAATGGGTCCTCTTCAAATTGGAGTGTTATTGAAAAGTGGTCTGATAAATTAATATGAATGACCCGTGATATATACTTCAAACATATTCCTTCATGAAAAATATATCACGTCTTTTCCCCACGCCTTCACCTTCCTTCTTTTTTATTTTCCATGTAGGATATAATTTGGTAGGAAAAATATCCACTAATTGATATTTCGTGAACAAATCTAAGAAATAAGTATCCATAAGATCCAAAGAAGTTGCAGTCCCCCAATTATCATTGACATTTAAAGAAAAGTTTAAGTCTCCATCAATTACCATATTTTCTACACTTAATAAACCACTATCATCAATCTTATCCCAAAATATCTTACGATCCTTGTATGGAGCATAAATGTTTAGAAAATTTAAACTCTTATCAAAGCCCTACACTTTTCCTACCAAAATTCCAGCACAAGTCTTAAAAGGATTGAAATTACACATTCTTGGTTTCAAAACCACAACCAAACCAACAGATAAACCCTTTGCATCTACTGCACATACTTCCCAATCTTTTAAAATTCTCGGGATTATCTCACAAGCCTTAGAGCCTAATTTGAGTAGTCCTTTAAAGAAATAGATGTTGACCATGGTATATTCTATAAATATTTTGAGGGCTCAAACTTTGGGACCACCCCCTAGTCCCCTCACATTTAAAGAACAACAACCATTATGAAACCTCCAAAATTGGCTTCTGTGCTCTAAGTGCCCCATCTTTATTAGATGAATTTCTATCTTCTTCTTGTGCTAATTGAATTTTATCAGATACTAGAATACAACTCGCTTCTTGAAGGAGTGCTCTATCTTCTTTCTCGAGTATTTTCTTAGTATTCTCCCTCTTCTTATTTTTATTTCTAATTGTCACATTATGACATATAATTGAGCTCATCAGAATCCTATCTGAAAAATCACTTGAGCCCTAGCATGGTAGAATCTCCTCATCAAGAGAGGGAAACCGCTCTTTAAATTTGCTATATTATGGAAAATAAGGCAGCCGAAGGGTAAACCCCTATAATCAAGGCATTGTTCGAAGGAATTGTCCCCCGTCTAAAAATTAAGGATTGATGAAGCACCTCCATGGTATCCGACTCCACTAAAACCGTGGCCAGTCTTTTTTCACCCAACCTCAAGGATACTTTTCCCACAACGATAAACTTTTGAGATGATTTGCCAACTTAATAAGTATGTCCTCTGAGAAAAATTGAATTGGAAGACCCAACAAAAGGAGGTACACATGCATTTTAAAAACCTTTTGGGTCATAGGGTTGAAATCTATCGTATAATTCCATAACACCAAAGAACCATACTTTATCACCTAGTAATTTTATAAAATTTTGAGAGCATGCTCTTTTGACAGAAAAATAAAATAGAATGAGGCAACCAAGGAACTTGAGGTTGGTAATCTAGCAACTGTTTCCAGTTTTCACTTACCCAATGAATCATTTCCAATAGGTTCATTTTATATGATATATTCCAAATGGCCTAGGAGAACCCTTTCAACCAAGCCTTCAACCTTCTTCAAAGTGATATCGTAGTCGACGGAGAATTCCTTAACATTCTTGTTTGTTTTACAGTCTTTCAATTTCCCCGCTTAGTGGATTTTTCACATGTACATAATTTTTTTGTAAAAACCCCCATCTAGCCTATCCTCCAAACTAGTATCACTTGTAAGAGAAGCCATATGGTACTTCGGGATTAAACAAAGAAACAAGTTTTGAATTTTATTTCTATGTAACCCCCTTATAACAATATGCCTTAAGGTGATGATCTTTTTTAGTCTATCCCCTCTCTTTGCCACAAATATTAACTAGTAAAACATAGAGAGAAGATTTACTTATTGACCCTGGGTTTTTTTCAAGGACCCCTAGAACTTGTATCTTGGCGTTCTCAAACACCTTCAAACTCACCTCCCTTCGATGGAGTAATTACCTCAAACACCACCTCATTATTGAACTCACATGGGAGGAGCATGAAACTTGTTTCACCCACACTTTTATGGGATGTCCTTTTCCAAGTGTCTTTCTTGGTACAAAAAGGGGATTCTTGAATCCCCATTTAAAGTCACCTTAAAATGGTCTTAAACCCTAGATGTAACCAAAAGAATTTAAAAACCTGCCTTTTTTTCTTAGACATATTTATTTCAAGAAACAACAAAACTAACTTATAAACAAACCATACAAAGAATAAAAAAACTAACTTATAAACAAATCATACTTCCACTTGATACTAAAAAAACAAGCCTAGTTCAACATCAAATTCCTAAGTTTTTTAGTGTTATTAATACTATGCTAGAATGACTTAACTCCAAAATTATCCAAATTAACATTTTCAAAAAACCCCATCCTCTACTTCTCTTCTAACAAAAAAAAAAGATGTCCAAGTGACTATGTATTTATATATCTAAATTATGTTTGTTTTTAAATTTTATATCACAAATTCAATACTCTTTCTTAAAACTATATCTTATAACCAATTAAATTAGGTTATATATATAGCACAACCCATTAAGATGAAACAAACTCAATTTATATATAAGTCTATGCTCATGAAAGGAAATTTAATATAAAAATTTCCTTTCGCCATTTATGAAAGGAGATGGCTTTTATCAAAATCTAATCGACTTCAAAAATGAACATTTATATATTATTTTTATATTAATTCATTAATTTTCTTTACGATGGCACCACAAAATATCCAAATTAATAAACAAAAAGGAATGGTAAAAATCCACAAGTCCTGATATGGTGGATTGTAGTGTAGGTTTGTTGCGTGAAAATCATGGCCAACTCGACGATGAATTCCTGTAGTCCATCCAGATTATCTGGAAGTCAAGATTTCGTTGGCGTGAGATCATGCAACATCTCCATGGTTCAACGTATGCCTTCAATTTCACACTTCAAAATATCGGTGTTCGCAATAATAACAACATCAACATTCCAGGGAAGTAGTGAATGCGTTGCCAGACGTTATAATTAGCAGGGAGGAGTGGAGTGCACAGTTTGTTACGAAGCTGCAAAGCGGTTGGATGCACCCATCTTTTTCATTCAAATTGCATTCTCCACTGGTTTACACGTACAATCAATTGCCCTACATGCAGATATGACGCAGCCCCTCCTCCATTATGACTTTGATTTATTTGTTTTATTATTTTTGAAATATTAAAATCATTATTATATTCTGTTGTTGTTATGCTAAGAATCTTCTTAGTGTAATCATAGGTTTTTTTTTTTTTCACTTTTAATAACTTAATTTTATAATCTTTCGTTGGCCAAAAATAACATTCAGATACTCTCATAATGAGGTTAGCTCTCTCATAATCTAATAATCAATCAAGGTAGATAAACAAAATAAGGTAGATAAACAAAATATATGTTAAAATGTTAAAACTTTTAAGTTTATTGGTAATAATTATCATTTAAAAAAATTTGATAAGTTTATTTTTATTACTGATAAGTAAGTTTATTTTTATTACTGATTTCTATTCAATAGACAAAGAATTAGAGTCAATAATTGATTTTTTCCAATCAATAAACAAGGATTAGAGTCAACAATTAACTATGCTCTTTGCTAGTTGGATAGAAGGAATCACCAATCCCTATAAGGATGGCCAAATTTGATAGGCAACCCATCTCTGTGCTACTTATGCTAGTTAAGTTGGTATGCATCTTGCAAGGCAGACATATGCAATTATCTCTTGAGGTTCATATTTTGGTGAATATTATTGTATTATATAATTATTTTTACATGTTCTTTGAGCAATTACCCTTTGAGGTTAGCGTGGGCTATTAGTACATCTGAATAATGTAGCCTCAAATTCATATTGGATCTAAATGGTATTTTTAACTCGGTGTGGCAGTTTTCCAATGCCTCGTATATGTTTCGGTTTTCAAGCTTTTGTATTGATAATTGATTTAATTTGTTAGGGCATGAATTAAAATGTTTTTCATTTGTGTATGAATTAATTGAATTAATTTGTTATAGTGAATTAATTTGGTTTGGTTAGGTATATTGGATTTCAACAAAAGTAAAGAATTATTTGGTTTGTTTTACTATTTTAATTTCTACTTGAATTTTTTAAATCACTAACTTTTCAATGAGTTTAAGATGTTATGAAGGTTTATATTGTCACAAATATTAGGAATTAAATTGATATTTCATATGAATGTAAGGATGACAATTTGAAAGAAAGTTCCTTTCATAATCAACCCTCTTACTATTACAAAAATTACAAATTCTTTGGCCTTACCACATTTTAAAAATTGTATCCTACATTACAAAAATGACAAATCCTATGGTATAAAATTGTATTACATCATATTTCATTATAAAAGTTATAAAAATTATCTTTTCACTTAGCTCTCTGCTTTTAGGTGTGGGTTTTATATACAAGGAAACATGAGTTCAATAACTATAAGGGTGACTTAGTTGGGAGGAGATGTAATATTCCTCTCCTATGCCCTGGAATAATTTGTAATTTTGCATATTATTGTACTCCTCTCGGTGAGGAGCTCAAGGCCAAGGCCCCACCAAGACAACACCTTGTGGCTTATAAAAGTTAACTATCTAAGTGAAAATGCATAGAAGATGAAATGCAATGACACAACCTAACAAAGGGCTAACTAATGGATAAAAAAAAAACTTATCCCAACACAAGACTCCCTAGCAGAATACTCAATCCTAGAAACCTTGACGAGAGGGGTCGAGGGGTTAAAGAAAGAACCAAGGAGAAAACAATCCAAAGAATTAGAGACATATATATGGATAGGATAAACAAAAGTATGATTTATTGAAAAGAATATATATATATGAAATGAATTATATAGTGAGGAAATTGGAACATCATATAGTGAAGAAATATATTTAAAATATATAAGAGAGGCAATAGCTTACATATATAGATGTGCCTTATTTCATATGGATAACCGTTGTAAGAACGAATACCTATATTAAATGGGATATGATTCTGTCCTCTGCATGAGCCGTGAGTTTAGGAACCATTACAGGATATTTTAGTCACCAATTGACACATCTTATACTCATCCTTGAGTTTCCTTTGATTATGGGAAACACAATAATGGGGGAAACCATTTTTTTATGAAGGCCTTTTAATTACTCCCCATGATTGGGGTTAAGAGACGTTGAACCAACCATTCTTTATGGCCTGAACAAGCCCAGCTCTGATAGAGGAGGTAATTTAGGGCATGCTTAGGTGCTAATAGAGGAAGGGGATTGATGTAGCTCTACGAAATTGATGGAACTCAGCATTTTGATGGAGGAGGGATGTGTATTTGAGGAAGAGGGATTCCTGCGTCTCGGGGGAGAGCTGGGTGTGAAGGAAGGAGAGTATGGATGGATGGGAGGGTTTTTCATCTAGCTGTAGAAGTCGATTGGAAGTTGGAAGCAAGAATACCATACCTCGAGGTGGGCGTATTAAAATATGGATTAAGCTCTTCAATCTGGGGTACGTTTTTTTTTTGTTTAACTCCAAGAAGGCTATCTGAACTAAGTAAGTGTTCCATCACATGGCTATGCCTTACCTTTTTATAGGATAGATTTATCCCTAAGGATGCAAGATCCATTTTCTATATCGGCTTCCAAGCCTGACATTAACCTGGTTGTGTTTAATATTATCATGCATGATTGTCAAGGTAGATCTCGAATCGATATACACAAATGTTTAACCTAGCTGCGTCTTAGGAGAAGAGTTGCTAGACATCGAGGTCTCGTTTTGTTGTGAAGAGACCGGGAGGTAGTCCTTTTTTTTACCTGCGATTTGTTTGTCCATAAATTTCCTGCGTTGGATATAGGTTGTGGAGTATTGGGCATTGCATAAATGTGTTTTGGGTATTTTTTTTCTGCATTAATTAAATACATTTCTAGCTTGTTTGGTGAACATGTTTTGATCCATAGAATTCTTATACCTGCGATTGAATGTTTCCATATGTTGTAGTTGGGTCTGATGACCACGATTTTTAAGTGTTTCCTACATTTTGGATTTGGATCCAACATTCCCCTTATTCCATGATTTTAAATGATCCTGTGTTTGATAGGGATCTCCTTTTTCTAATAGACCCACACAATGATAACCTATT
>LPNX010522721.1:28523-62887 GCA_001517045.1 Pseudotsuga menziesii | reverse complement strand
TATATATATATATGTGCCTTTGTTGCCTTTTAGAGCTACCGATTTGGCTATTGATCTCGGTTCGCTGCTTGGGTTAACAGAATAATAAACCTAGTATTCACTTGACTGAGTGTAAGGTAAAGATTTCAGGGCACCCACCTATTAGGGTACCTAAATGTTGTTCGTCATGTGCTAAAGGGGTTGTTAATAACTTTCTTCTATGAGCTGATTATAAGGATCCCAAATAGGGCTGTTGAGTTACAAGTGTCTCTCTGTGAAGATCCTTGAGGTAATATAAGAACCGGCCATGAATGAGCCGTGATTTTTGTAAGCACTCTATTTTGATAAAGAAATAAAAAGAACAAATAAGTTGGTGGATGTAGCCTCATGGACGAGGTGAACCACGTGAAGATGGTTTTCTCATTTGTGTTATTTTGATGTACTGTTTTATTTCTTTGTTTACATGATGGTTATGAATGCAGTATAAATGTCCTATATGGTGAAAAGATTACTAAAATTCTGTTTTGCAGACTTCTTGAATGCTTTATAGCTTTAAGGTATCAGGGGTATTTTACATATGGTATCAGAGCGAGGTTACAACTCTGGAGCTGTTGGGCCTTCTACAGATTTGTAACTTTGCAATTAGTATTCGGTATTTTATTGAATTCATTGGTTAATCAATAACATGGAAAGTTTGATTAGTGATTACAGATTCTTTTTTTTTTGTCAATTGTGGAGATAAGAGCATTGGCACACTTGTGGGTTTACTTGGAGAGAAAATACACCTCTGCATATTCGGCAAGAGGAGAATCCTCTGTGTGTTGAGGGGAGAGACACCTCAGCATATTTTGGAGGTCCCGACCACATGCTAATCCTTATGGCTGTTTTGCTCATACCTGCGTTTCGATTATGCATTTCGGGATTGACATATCAAAAGGGTGCTATAGTTGATCGGTTGTGGACGAGGTATTATGGTTGTCTTCTTTTATATTATCTAAACAACAAAGAATTGGAACATGTTTTGATTGCATGCGCTTTCCTAAATATCTGGAATAAATATTTCTTGCCTACGTTTTCATTAAATAATTGGAGTTGGCTACAGTTTTATCTTCATAGATTATGCCTGCTGTCTTATGATCAGATTAGGATTTGAATATTATATATCTGCTCATTTCAAACTATGAACAGGACAACTATGGTTATTGTTTGCAAATTTTCAATCGTTGTCCATAGCCAGCGATTGAGGTAAAAATACCTCGTTTATAATAGATATGAGCCTGATAACTATATGCCTCATAGATCTATAATAGATCTATAAATTTTTTTCCAATTGCAGTCGTTGTCCATAGCCAGCGATTGATGAAAAAGGTAAAAACATACCTGGTATTTAATAGATCTGAACTTGTTTACATTTCCATTCTTGGATCTAAATCCTTGATTGATGTAGGTTAAATGTGTACAGATCTGAACATTGAGCATATCGGTTGTGTAGAGTAGGTTGCATATAACATTGGATCTGTAAATTATAGTGTGTATGGTTGTGCATTTTTAAACTCTGCGTTTTAAATTCTAGCCAGAGATAATGACTACGATTTATATGTTACAAGTAGGCATGAATATATGCATAAATCATGTTCTACGCAAATCATTTTATTGTCTGCAATTTGGAGTATTATGAATAAACCACAGATGTGTTTTAGGAGTAGTAAGTATCTCTGTGTTTTTTTTTTCCAAAGCGAATGATCCCTGCATGTTTCAAATGACTGCATTTCATAATGTGAAATACAAAGGTAGTGTATCTCCGCACTTGAGGAAAGCAATGAGATCTACGCTGGAGGATCTCTGCGGTTGAAGAGGGAAATGATCCCTACATTTCTGCAAGCAACTTGAATAAAAGTGTTGAGCCACAAAAGGAGAGGATTTTTCTTGCGTGTCGATTAGCAACTCCAGAGGTAAAGGTACTTGTATTTTTCTCTTATGGCTCTGCCAAATGTTCTAACTTAAAATCTTTGCAAATATGAAGAAAACGCCTTGCCTTTTCATTTTGGTTATCGGCTACTTTGATTAAGTTTAACATGATCAAATTTCTCATTGAGATGTTATGGTTACCACTCCTGGTACCAATAACAATGAATCGTTTGGAATGCCACATTGATATTCCTTTTAAATCCCCATATTGCACAGTCTCTTGAAGAGCACCCACGTCCATGTACTTATTCGATGCAGTACATCATCAGAATCCCCATCCAAAGGGAATTATAGTGATGGCTTCGCAGGTTGCAAGCCCTCCATCAAGGCTGCGATGCCATGCATGATAATCTCAATTTAAAATATTTCTCAACCTTATTATCCTTATGATCTATGATTCACGATTTATCCAGTCAAGAAGTAAGATAATAAAAACTGCTATAAAGGTATGGATTGGGAAGTCTTATGGAAGTATGAAGAAAGGTAAATGTTGTATTGGTTTTGATGCGATAATAAAAGGTAATTAAACTAGATGTGACTAAATAACATGTGCATAAAAGGTTATATAGCTTCTTACAGCGATTAATTTTGGTTTCATTAGCTACCTTCTATATTTAAGGAAAACCCTTTTTTTAATTGTGTTAAGTCTCATTTTCATAATTGGGACTAAAATGTGTGGATGATTGAAACCCATTGTTGCATTTGTCCAAAGTAGAGACTTAATAAGCATTTTGACAAACCATAAGGTCCAGTGCATTCATTGAAAAATTAGAGATAATAAATTATTGTTCGAAATTTGTAGAGACGCAATATATCTAGAACCAATGACTGTGTTGGTTCAGGTATGGATCCGAAGAAGACATGTTCCATCATACATTTGGGATCGGTAAAATTCTGCTCATAAATGCCTTAAACTACTTGTATAGATATAAAGCATTGATTTGTATACAGAAGAAATGTTGTATCATAACTTTCGGTTCGGTAGATTGATGCTACTAAATATTTTGGAAATTCTGACTTAAATTCGAAATAAAATGTAGGACTTATTATTGTATAGTATGTATATATATGCATTATTACGGTGGTCACTTAGTACCGAGATAGTCGTTTGAATATAACAAACACAATGACCACAAATTCCATACCCTATATGGTGAAGAGAATCTTGTAATATGGTTATTAGCAAGGATTATAACTTATATTATTATTTGATCATGGTTTGCAATATAGAAGCTGTAGTTATCTGTTTATTATCTATTTACGGCGTCTGTGCATTGTAGGAAATTATTTATTGAGCGGCAACCATTTCATTAAATGGGTCTGGAATTGAATATTAATTAGTTAGTATGGAATTGATTTAATTATTGTGCATGACAAGTAATTATTTATTGAGCAGTAACAATTTCATTGAGTTGTGTCTTGGAATGGAATATTGTTTAGCTACTATGGAATTGATTTAATTACTGTGCGTTGCAGGTAATTATTCATTCAGTATTAAAGATTTTTCTTAGAATTGCATATTGTTTAGTTACTATGGAATAGAGCTTAGAGTCTTTACTTTTTAGGCATCTATTGCTTTATTATTTTGTTTGGTTAACTCCCTGAATGGAGGTAGAGCAAGTGTTTGCTGCAATGAAGACGAATGTATAAAGGTTTTATTTATTGGCATCTTAAATCATATATCCACCATAAGCCTCGCTATATGGTAGGTTCATTAAAATGATTTAATGAATAACAATATGACTACCTTGACTTGGAATAGCATGTAAGTTTAATGATCAGCTCATTTAGGTTATGTATTAAGAAGCTGATGATGTTATAATGAATTGTTATGTTTCTAAGTTATCTTTACACATGCACTGGTCAGGTTGTTTTATCATTAGAAGTAATGAATTGGTATAATCCGGATGTTCGTAAACTAACGGTGGATGATGTCAACATACTAACCTTGCAGGCTTCACTGATATTATGACAATTGCTACAATTGACATGCATTATGGTATATAAAAAAGAGGAGTAAGGAATAACTTTCTGTATGGTTTACAAGGTTACATAGTTCATGAATGGAAATTCAAATCAATGCAAACTAGGAAGCTATGATATTTGATTGTTTTGGGTTATTCGCGATATGATAAACTAACACCCATAGAGTGCTTCCAGGCATGGAAAAATTATGGCCATGAGAAAAGGCTAAAGCACCAGGACTATGATGAGTTAAATCTAATGTGTATAAAGTTATCACCACGAGGGAGTGGTGATGGAGGTAGTGGTTAAAATCTACCTTGTTTTCCCCCGGGCCAGCGAGGGACCATTATGCATTCTGGGGACGCCTAGATGTAATACATTTGGTTAAGACTCGTTCCGCACACATTAGAGGACTGTCACATGAGTGGGGGACTCTGTGAAGAGAATAACCTCTAGGCACTGTGGAGGCGTGCGAGAACGGAGTGCCTCAGCTTGGTGAAGCACCCTGAAGAGCACAAAAAGGAGATATGTCTACAGAGGGTTATAGGGTATCGTCCTTGTGTTGGGTGGCTTGAATTGACACTTGGTGTGCTGGGATGAAGGAACATCCAGAGAAAAGAATAATGACAAAGCACCCTGAATAACACAGAGGAGATACACGAAGGGTTGGTATCATCCTTGTGTTGGGTGGCTTGAATTGGTACTTGGAGTACTGTTGGCACTTGATGTGCTGGGATGGAGGACATCCAAAGAAAGGAACAATGCAGGAAAAGGTAAGTGCATTGCAGGTAAACTTGTACCGATGAGGTAATATGTCGATTAATTGACAGATAGAACTGACAGGTATATATTGGAGCCATTATGAATTATAAAAATTGTATAATGGGATTTCTAGCATTGACATTGTTGATATAATGGGATTTCAATGCTTGTAGTCATGTTTTATTGATGTATCAATTGCATTATGGAAAATAATTGGGTAATATGGCACCAATGAACACTAGAAAAGATTGTAGATTGTTACAATGAAAAAGAAATCTATGACTTTTGTTTAAGTTGAATTGTCATTTGGACATGAATTACTGAAAGGACTAAGTTGTAGTTATGATCCTGCAAAAGGCTTGCTAATTACATTTCATGATGAATTGACTCTTATTTATGAAATTTGGGTAGACCCGATTTTTGTAGGTCCTACAAACCCACAAGGATCATAAAAGAAGAACCAAAAGAGAGATTCGAACAAGGCAAAGCAAGAAGAGATGACTCCAGAGAAGAATAAAATTTTTGGTCGAAGAAACAAGAAACACCGAGGATGGTGTTGTTTCTTTTAGGGGGGGAGGATGTAATATCCCTCTCCTATGCCCTGGAATAATATGTAATTTTGCATATTATTATACTCATCTTGGGGAGGAGCTCAAGGCCAAGGCCCCACCAAGACAACACCTTGTGGCTTATAAAAGTTAACTATCTAAGTGAAAATACATAGAAGATGAAATGCAATGACACAACCTAACAAAGGGCTAACTAATGGATTAAAATAAAAACGTATCCCAACACAAGACGCCCTAGCAGAACACTCAATCCTAGAAACCTTGATGAGAGGGGTCGAGGGGTTAACGAAAGAACCAAGGAGAAAACAATCCAAAGAATTAGAGACATATACACGGATAGGATAAACACAAGTATGATTTATTGAAAAGAATATATATATATATATGAAATGAATTATATAGTGAGGAAATTGGAACAACATATAGTGAAGAAATATATTTAAAATATATAAGAGAGGAAATAACTTACATAAATATATGTGCCTTATTTCATATGGATAACCGTTGTAAGAATGAATACCTATATTAAATGGGATATGATTCTATCCTCTGCATCAACCATGAGTTTAGGAACCGTTACAGGATATTTTAGTCACCAATTGACACATCTTATACTCATCCTTGAGTTTCCTTTGATTATGGGAAAGACAATAATGGGGGAAACCATTTTTTTTATGAAGGCCTTTTAATTACTCCCCACGATTGGGGTTAAGAGACATTGAACCAACCATTCTTTATGGCCTGAACAAGCCCAGATCTGATAGAGGAGGTAATTTAGGGCATGCTTAGGTGCTAATAGAGGAAGGGAATTGATGTAGCTCTACGAAATTGATGGAACTCAGCGTTTTGATGGAGGAGGGATGTGTATTTGAGGAAGAGGGATTCCTGCGTCTCGGGGGAGAGATGGGTGTGAAGGAAGGAGAGTATGGCTGGATGGGAGGGTTTTTCATCTAGCTGTAGAAGTCGATTGGAAGCTGGAAGCAAGAATACCATACCTCGAGGTGGGCGTATTAAAATATGGATCAAGCTCTTCAATCTTGGGTACGTTTTTTTTTTGTTTAACTCCAAGAAGGCTATCTGAACTAGGTAAGTGTTCCATAACATGGCTATGCCTTACCTTTTTATAGGATAGATTTATCCCTAAGGATGCAAGATCCATTTTCTATATCGGCTTCCAAGCCTGACATTAACCTGGTTGTGTTTAATATTATCATGCATGATTGTCAAGGTAGATCTGGAATCGATATACACAAATGTTTAACCTAGATGCGTCTTAGGAGAAGAGTTGCTAGACATCCAGGTCTCGTTTTGTTGTGAAGAGACCAGGAGGTAGTCCTTTTTTTTACTTGCAATTTGTTTGTCCATAAATTTCCTGCGTTGGATATAGGTTGTGGAGTATTGGGCATTGCATAAATGTGTTTTGGGTATTTTTTTCTGCATTAATTAAATACATTTCTAGCTTGTTTGGTGAACATGTTTTGATCCATAGAACACTTATACCTGCGATTGAATGTTTCCATATGTTGTAGTCGGGTCTGATGACCACTATTTTTAAGTATTTCCTACATTTTGGATTTGGATCCAACATCCCCCTTATGCCATGATTTTAAATGATCCTGTGTTTGATAGGGATCTCCTTTTTCTAATAGACCCACACAATGATAAGCTATTAGCTTTTGTATACGTTTGCATTTAGATCTGGTATTTTTTTCTAGCAACCCCATTTATATAGTGTATATATGCCAAAACCATTTGTATATTTTATATATATATATATCTATGTGCCTTTGTTGCCTTTTAGAGCTACCGATTTGGTTTTTGAGCTAGGTTCGCTGCTTGGGTTAATAGAATAATAAACCTAGTATTCACTTGACCGAGTGTAAGGTAAATATTTCAGGACACCCACCTATTAGGGTACCTAAATGTTGTTCGTCATGTGCTAAAGGGGCTGTTAATAATTTTCTTCTATGAGCTGATTATAAGGATCCCAAATAGGGCTGTTGAGTTACAAGTGTCTCTCTGCGAAGAGCCTTGAGGTAAGATAAGAACCGGCCATAAATGAGCCGTGATTTTTGTAAGCACTCTATTTTGATAAAGAAATAAAAAGAACAAATAAGTTGGTGGATGTAGCCTCGTGGACGAGGTGAACCACGTGAAGATGGTTGTCTCATTTGTGTTATTTTGATGTGCTGGTTTATTTCTTTGTTTACATAATGGTTATGAATGCAGTATAAATGTCCTATATGGTGAAAAGATTACTAAAATTCTGTTTTGCAGACTTCTTGAATGCTTTATAGCTTTAAGGTATCAGGGGTATTTTACAGGAGACACCAAAAAATCCTCCCATGTTAAGGATTAATGTGACCTCTAGGTATTTCTAACAAAAAAAATAAATGTTATAAAATTGATTCTTATTATAATTTGTGATCTTTGTGATATCAAAATTTTACTTTATCATAAAATGTGATACATATACTCATATTAATAGGAAAATTCAATCAATTACTTAAATCCAATTTTAAATAGAATTAATCATTTTTTTAGGGTGTCTATTATTTTTTTCTTTGGTAAAAGTTAATTAATAACCACCATCATTATTATAAAATATTATTTTATTTTTAAAATTTATATTTTATGTAATTAAATTTATTTTAATTTATTGAATAAAAAATTTAATTACCACAATCTCATTGACATGAAAATCAATCTTAAAAAAATATATAAGAGCACATATAATGAGACAAATACCTAATGCATTGAGCATTCATGTTTTTCAAATATTTTGAACTCTCAAAATGAAGCCATACAACTATATTGTTATTAAATGCTATTGTATTTCTTCATAAATATATTCACATTATTTGGTTTAAATCATTTAAAAAGGATATATATGTTTTTGTAGAAATAATATATCAATGCTATGAGAAATGATGCTAAGAAGAAGCATAGGAAATAGATCATGCTACTAAGAATTCTCATAAGCATACATAAGAAAAATAGAGAGAAGAAAAGAGACTGAATCACATGAATGAAGAGATGAATATTGGTGTGTATCCTTCCATTGAATAATGATGAATAATAGTGTACATAAATAGTACATCCCTCATATGAAAATCGAGTTGTATGGAGACAACTCATAAAGCTCAAAAAAGATGACTTACCAAAATATAGCAAACCCCCATAGGTGGTTAAAGAACTTCCCAATTCTATCAAGGACCTCACCAAATGGAAAAAGCATGAGCAAGTTGTCAAGGAGATGGAAAAAACATGCTAATCCTATAAAATGGAGGAAAAGACATGAAGGATAGGTTGGCAACAAAAGGACCGAGTTTCCTAGTTTCACTAGCTTTACCTTATCCACACAAAAGAAGAAAAAACAGAATAAAGAAGAATTTGCTGTAAATTGTTGTATACTAATTCTGGATGGTCAAAAGGTGGTCAAGATCAACCAAGAATTAGAAATAAAGCATTTCTAGGATATGGATGGCATGTATTGACTTTAAGGTGCAAGTGGATGCCAACTAATTAAGCTAGTGGGTGAATAATTAATCAAATAATGATTAATTATTTTATCCTAAGTTATGAGTGGGTCTAATATATTCCAACACCCCCATATAAGTCTGACTTTATGATGGTATGAAACAAAATATGGATGCATATAGGGCCCAAAAACAAGGCTATGGTCACCCTTTAACAATTATTATGTCGAGAAAAGTGAGGAAAGAGGAAAAACCACATGGGAAAAATTCCCCCTCAAGATAGGACAAGAAATTCATAAACCAATCCAGCGCATGACCCCTCAGAGTCATAATCATCTGTGATTTTCTTATGTCTGCACTTTGAACTTGGAGAACCATCCAAACGGCCTCACAGAGGAACCAATGTTTCTCTCGATCTTCAACCCCATTCCCATTGAAGGCAGGTAATCTAAGTTCTTCCCCCGCCATTGAGTTGGCATCGGGGTTGTTCAATGGATGATATACCAGAGGTGGACTCCCTTGCGCACTAGTCGTAGCACTAGTACTAGTATTTAAAGTTCTTTCTAGAGATGAGGCTCTATATATTACCTCTAGCGATGCTCGTGTTGTGGTATAGTTACGTGTTGATCTCAGTGTCTTTGTAGACTCTTTTGACTCTTTCGCTCCTTCAGAAATTGGGCTATAATTCTCCTCTTCATCGCAAGACCCTTCATCTAGCCACGACCCAAAATCGTACTCCCTTTCTCCGAATAGACCGGGACTTCATCTTTTTTTGAGCTTTTTTCTTTTGTTTCCTGACCTAAATTTCCTTCCACTTCTTAAAAATCTCGCTTCTTGTTCAACTTCTATATTCCCTGGGAACAACTAAACTCACCATTTCCCATTTTCTTGGCAGGTTGTCTACGACATATCCCCTCCTATGGATATTACAACTCAACCATCCACCTACAAAATGCCCTTCTCATAAACAAGCATTTTCATCCATGATTTCATAGAAGTGAGGTACCTCCCGCCGGGTCCTTGGAAAAAAATTATTTTTGCCTCACTATATGAGGTTATAGTCTCGAGTACAAACTTAGTGATATAGCCTTGCAAAATATTGTCAACCCGGAAATTAGCAGCTCTAGAGATAGGGTTACTTACACTCACTACCAAAGAGTGGGATTGAGGTTCTGGAATGGATTGTTTGTTGCAACTCTCCTCCTCTACATCAAGTGATATCATAGTAGGTTTCTCTTGGAATGATTGCATGAATATTCCTGAAAGTGGGTTTGGATAATACCCTCAGTTTTTTGATGTATTAGCATTCAAAGTGTTGAATGCAAGTGTTGTATTGACATCTACATTGAGGTTGTGGATGGTAGTTAGAGTTCTAGATACCAAAATACTTGTGAGAATGTCTCCAAGGAGAGGAGCAGTGCATGGAGATGCAGGAATTGAAGAATTGAAAGAATTACAGAGAATAATAGAGGAGTTAGAACACATACGATATAGGGATGTCGAAGCATATTCAAAATTTGAGGCTCAGATTAAGTGTGAATGACATAATGAATACCTAGACCTAGCAATGCATTTGATGTCTTATTTGAGCAATGGAGGTATTTTGAAAGTGGAAGTTTTGTGATGTGACAAAGTTTAAAATTTGAAACTCTTATTGTCTAGATATGAGAGCTCAATAGATACTTCAAATATGAGGATTTTTGTGACCCAAATCGATTTCATTTTTCCATCACAAAGTTGAAAGACCGTGGAACCCTCTCGTGGTACATGTTGTACAATGATAGATTTGATCATAGGATATAAATATTATGACTTCTAATAAAATGGTCAGTAAAATCAAAGAGAAGTTTTTTCCTAGAGATTATTAGCAAAATTTGTGTAGACAAGTTCATAATTTGAGGCAAATTTTTTTTTTCATACATGATTATATTGAAGAGTTCTTCACGTTGTCACTCAGATCAAGCATTAAGGAGCCTGTGTATTAATGTGTGCCTAGATACATGAATGGATTGAAGCATGCAATTCAAGATAAAATAAGTACGTACTATTTTTGTACTTTGGATGAGGCTTACTAAATTTCCTTGAAGGTGGAATATAAGGTTGAAAGAAAGACCCAGCAAAAGCTTAGAGGAAAAAATCCATGAGATAGAGGAATATCAAGTATAGTTAAAGAAAATGAGAAAGAAGATTAGAACCCTATATTATGAGGATGAAAACAAATATGCCATTATATTTTGAGGATAAATCAAATTTCTTTTTCCATAAAATACCTTATCTAATAAATAAGTTAAAAACCTTATTTGTTTATTTATTTTTAGTTTTCCTTTTTGTATTTCTAGTAAAACAAACTAGAAATAGCCTCACTCATAATAAGTAGTAGCAAGGACCTCACAATTAACTCCACCTTAAAATAATGCAACTCTAACTTGAAATACTAAGTGACTATATTTATTTATTTTCATAAGAAAAATTCATTTTTCATGTTATTCATTGAATCAAAGAAAAAGTTTTACCTATCAAAAGCAGATTTTAAGTCTTCAAGCAGAGATACCCCTTTAGGATAACAATAGTTCCACATCCTTTCATCCAAAAAACATCCTTACTATAGATCCCAACAAACTATATAAAAACCAACATATTACAAAATAACATTGTTTGATGAATATATAAGAAAATCACGCCAATTCTACCAAATGAATTGTTCCTTCATTGAGCATAATTTCGTCCAAAAATTATTAACAAGAAAATCAACCCTAACAACTTGTATACCTAAACATATAATGAAACAAATACCTAATGATGTGAGCTTTCATCTTTCATATTTTTCAAATATTTTGAAATCAAATTTTTTTTTAGTTGAGTAACTGTGCCCAAGGCTAATAATTGCAAAACAAAAAAAATGGTGGGCACAACCGTTGAGTAAGGTGAGTGGTTTGACAATTGTGCGATCTTGGTAAAGGAAGTGAAATCTATTTCAAGGGAAGGATGCAAAGTTTAAAATAGAGATGGAAGCAATGTGAAGTGGTTGGTTCAACACTAAAGGAGAGGCTATAAATGACAAGTAGTGAAGGAAAGGATTAAAGAGAGTGTGCATTCATTCAGAGACTCTATCAACCTCACAATTTCATAGTTGTTACAAAAGTATGAATGACCATTTATTGAATTTTGTTACTCATATAAGTATTTTTTGTAATATAATCCTGAAATTTCATCTTGAATCAATAAAATCCTGTGTGTGTTTCATTGGTATACAATATTGAATCTCTATGTTATTTTTCATTACGTTTTTTTTGCAATATGATGGTTTTTGGCTGTGTATTTTAAGAGTGGGATTGAGGCTCTAGAATGGGTTGTTTGTTGTAACTTCCATCCTCTACATCAGGTGGTATCACAATAGGTTTTTCTTTAAATGATTGCTTAACTATTACTGAAACTGGGTTTGGAGAAGACCCTAAGTTTATTGATGTATTAACATTCAAAATGTTGAATACAAGTGGTGCATTGAAATCTATGTTGATATTGTAGATGGTAGTTAGAGTTCGAGCTACCAGAATACTTGTGAGAATGTTTCCAATCACAACAGGATTTGAACTCGAAATCAGATGACAGAATCCGATGTCATCCGACATTTCGTACGGATGTGTCGGACAACAATCATTGAGAAGTACAACGATCAGGAAATTTTCATAGCACTGTTGAATTTCTGACACCTGTGGTGTAGCATATTCAACGCACCAGTGTGTCGAATATTCTACATGTCGGTGTCAGTTTTTCGACACCTCTGATGTCGGATATCCGACATTTGATCCATAGGTTTTTTGATGCTCTAGGGTCGGATATCCAACGTTATTTTGTAGGTTTTTTTTAAAGAAAATAATGTCAAATATGAAATATTTGAAAATGTTGGTCCCATATTTTCAACAATAACTATGTTCAAAGCGTTGGATATCTGATGATGAGGCCATTATAAATTTAAATTTTTTTAAACATCTTGACATGTTTGTTGTAGAAGCAACGGATGATTTGCGAAAATTATTTGTTCCTCGATGAACGTTTTCAGGAATTGTTTTATTCTTCAATAGGCGGTTGTGGGAATTTTTTTTTTCTTCGACAGAAAGTTTGCCAGGATTTTTATATTCTTTGACTTCTCTCTGTTTGAGAAAATTGTGATGCATGGAACTTGATTTTATAAGACAACCGGTTATATTCATTCACGAAGTTTGTGACAAAATTTCAAATAGAAATATTATGGATCCAAACAAAGACAACTGACAATTGCTTGCTAGACTATGGGATGCAGCGAAACGAAGGGGTGATGGAAAATGTTATTGTCCATGTGCTCAATGCAGGGGATTTAAGAGGAGAATAATATTGATCTCAAAAGCCACAAAACATTGTAGGGAACATGGACACGCTAAGGGGGGGAACAAATATCGTCCATTTGTAGGTTTAGCATTATAAAGTTTTTTATATTATTTGTTTTTGTAATTGTGTGTATTATTTTTAATTTTCATATATTAGTGTATATCTATTGATGTTTCCATGTATTTATATTAAAGGAAATACACCCTACAACATATAATCCAGAGGAAGTGCTTTTAGAATAAGTTTAGGATCAGGATCATGGAGCATGTATGTTTAATGGAGAACAAGTGAATGATCATATTAAACAAGATGATCATACTGATAATATAGTTGAAGATGAAGGTACAAATACATTGATCCATGATTCATTTAATGTTAGAATGGATGATGATGAAGACGATGATAATGAAAATGATTATGAATTTGATGATGTTCATGATATACCTCTTCTTAATAAGGCATATGACCCCCTTTATGAAGGCTCCAAAACAAATATTCTCTCTGTTGTATTGTTGATAATGAACTTGAAGGTTGTGAATGGTATTTCAAACATTCCAATCACACAAATGCTAAGGTATGTAAAATAATCCATCACATATATAGGATCGTGATAAATTTTATCTCTATTCCTCTAATAATTGTATTGTTAACTCATTATTGATCATCGTACGGATGAAGTGTGTTTCCTTAATATTATTTATTTATTACATTAACTATTTTTTTATTTTTTTGTAGCTTGATAGCTGAATTTTTGTTACCACCATCAAATATTTTACCTCGCACATATCAAGATTTATCTTCCATCATGAAAGAGATTGGAATGCATTATTAAGCAATTCATGCATGCCCTGATGACCATGCTATATATTATAGTTAGCATGAGTTTGCAACAGAATGTCCGAAATGTCATGTAAGTAGATATCGTACTGATAAAGTAACAAAAAAGGTGCCTCAGAAGGTTCTTCATTATATTCCCATCATTCCACATTTGCAATGACTATTCAGGTGAAAAAACATAGCGCAATTTATGGATTACCATGCTAGGAACAGAAGTCAAGATGATGTTATCCAAATGCTTGCAAATGGTTCTCTTTTTAGAGATATGGAGGAAAAGTGGCCTCACTTTAAAGAAGAACCACATAATCTTAGGATTTATTTGGCAACAGATGGTGTTAATGCATTTGGATGAATGAAATCCATTTACACGGTGTGGCCTAATTTTGTTATCAACAATAACATTCCTCCATGGTTGTCAATAATGAGGGAGCACATGAAAGAGATTGGAATGCATTATGAAGCAATTCATGCATGCCTCGATGACCATATTATATATTATAATCAGCATGAGTTTGCAACAGAATGTCTGGAATGTCATGTAAGTAGATATCATACTAATAAAGTAACAAAAAAGGTGCCTTATAAGGTTCTTTATTATATTCCCATCATTCCATGTTTGCAACGATTGTTTAGGTGCAAAAAAATAGTTCAATTTATGGATTACCATGCTAGGAACATAAGTCAAGATGATGTTAACCGAATGCCTACATATGGTTTTGTTTTTAGAGATATGGAGGAAAAGTGGCCTCACTTTAAAGAAAAACCACGTAATCTTAGGATTTCTTTGGCAACATATGGTGTTAATGCATTTGCACAGATGAAATCCATTTACACGGTGTGGCCTATTTTTGTTATCAACAATAACATTCCTCCATGGTTGTCAATAAAGAGGGAGCACATAATGTTGTTAATGATTATTCTAGGTTTTTTGGTCTACAACTATTTTATTTATAATTTAGTTGTGGCATCTCATTTGTTGTATTATGTTTTCTAATTTCATATATATATCTATTATTTTACTCTTGTGCATGGTTTATATATCTAATGGTTCTCACAATGATATATTTAAATGTACTTCAAATCAATTAGGTAAGTTCCAAGTGAAAGATGTGAATGTATACATCGAACCTCTTATAGATGAGCTACTGAATTTATGGAATGACATCACTATGTATGACGTATCTAGACCAATATGACAAGGGAAATTTCAATTCCATGCAATGGTTGTATGGACAATACACGATGCCCCTGGGTTAACTTAATTTTGTGGTTTGTAATTTTAAGTTCCACTTTAATTGCATTTAATTATATGGAGTAGTTATAATAGTTTATATATGAATATATTTGACATAGATTTTCCATATCTAAATATTGTAGGTCTTCAGACAAAGGGTAAATTTGCATGTCTATTTTGTGGTCCTAAGATAAAATCTCGTCGTTAAAAAGGTTTAAGAAAGGAGGTGTTTGATCGGTATAGGCATTTCCTCTCTAAGAATCACATGTATAGAACAATTGAAAAAAATATTTTCAATGGGAAGTAGGAGACTGCATTAAAACCACAGAGAATGACACCTCACCTTTGGAAGATGCAATAAAATAGAAATCGTCATCATGGTACGTATGGATCATCGTATATGAATTGTTATGTATTTTATTTTTTATCCTGAGTTGTTTACTGTAGTGGCCATATTTGATTTATGATGTAATTTATTTATAAACTAATATTCATGATGTCCATCATGATCATGAAGACAATAATGGGATTCCACGATGAATGAAAACTTATCCTATTCAATTCAGCATGTTTCCCTACTATGAGCACCTACAAATTTCTCATTTGTTTGATACAATGCATATTGGAAAGAATGTGACTGAAACATTATGGCGCCTACTAGAGCTAAGGAGGGAGAAAGATAAAGTTGTGAAATCTTGCAAAGACATTCAAGAAAGCAACCATGCAACGAAAGATATCATCCAATTTCATAGCAACGGAGAACAAGTTAATATAAACTCAATTCCATGGATGTTTATAGAGCAACAAAGCAATGTTGTCAAAGAAGTAATGCGGAAAATTAAATTTCCCACTAGATTATGTGCGAACTTGAAGAATTTAATAGCCAAAACAGGTGATTTTGCGGGTGTCAAAACACATGATTGGCACGTATTCATCAAGGTAATTATTATTGTTATGTCCATATAATTTTGTGTTTAATTTGACTGCGTATATTTTTTTTTCTTGTTTGTATACTCTTTGTTTAATAAATGGCGTAGTTTGTATATTGATACAGTATGTTCTACCTCTCCCTCTCTCGGACAAGTTTGACAACAATGTCAGACAAGTTATATATAATCTTGGTAAATACATGAGGTAACTAGAGATTACTTGCATTTGCTTAGTGTTTCTTTAATTCTCCATATAATTTATATTTGTTTTTTTGTGCACTATTTCATCATATGTAATTTAATATATTTTTTTGTTAAATATCGTTATTGGTTTGCGACATCACTTGTAGATGGTTGACATCTAAAGAAATCCATAAAGAAAATATAAAGTAATGCAGGAGAGAAATTCCTTGTCTCATGTGTGAAATGCAGAAGCGTCTACCTTCGACATTTTTCAATGCACAGGAACACTGCCTCATACACCAAGTTGAGGAGATTGAATTGTCTGGACCCGTGCACTCAAGGTCCATGTGGATGGTTGAGAGGCACTTGAAATTTATGACGGGTTTGGTGAGACAACAAGAACATGCTAAGGGTTCTATGATGGAAGGATATATGGTATACCAAAACATGTTGTATGTTAGTGAATATATTCCTATTTTAGTGTCAAATCTCAATTTACGTCACATTTGTGATCCGGACTCCAATAACAAATTCCAAGGGGAGCAACTGAAGGGGAAAGGTAGATTGAGGAAGCTTAAAGGTAATTATTAGCTAGTGGATGTTTATTATATCATTCATATTCTAATTGTATTTTCTAGTTTTTGCTTCAATTAAGAGAATATACTTTGTTCATGAGATTTACACCTTTATTTCATTTTAATGGTTATTTTCATCAAACAATTGGTCAAGAATGGGATACAATTCATTTATACATTGCAAACAATCTTGACCAGATGAAGGTATGGATTGAACGATGCAAATAATTGGGTCATGGAATATCATGGGAAGGTGTGGATTCATTGTAAAAGTAGCAGAACGCAATGGAGATAGAAATCTAACAGAAAGGGAAATCAATTTGGCATACAGTTTAAAAGATAAAATGACAAGCATATTAATCAATCCCTCTAAATCTTTTATTTTGCAAATTACATTTTGACATACATGTTGTTCTTTTCCATGTATTGTTGCATAAGGACTGAATGGTTGTGTAATATTTTTGTGTATTTATTATTGCAGGTAAAACACCATAAGTCTATGGTCTACAATGGAGGTATATATCGGATCAAAAATTGGATGAAACAAAGAAAACATCAGATTATGAGATATTTGTTGTCTTTGAGGTGACCAATGTTTCATCTAGTAGAGATAGACATCCAGAAGTATCAAAAAATCGATACTATGGGTATTTGGAATATATTATTGTGGAAATTGAACCCAATAGATACAACAATTACACTCACAAAATTTCTAATCAAACATGCAAAATTAACACCAAAGGAGACTGGAATTGGAGCATAACAATAATATTTATTGAGTAAGTGTACAATAGCCAACCTTGTGAAATAATAGGCTGCTGCAATATATAATTACATGAGAGATTCTAATGCATAAGGATTCCATTCGGAAAGGTCAAAGAAGCAGGCTTACTAAATCTAGTCAAATCCCCCATAGGTGCATAAAGCAGTTTCCAAATCCACCAAGATGCTAACAAATTGGCTAAGTCAAGTAGGAAAGCTAATGAGGGATTGAAAGAAAACTCATACATGCTTTTATTAGGAGGAAAGGAGGGAGGATGATGTGGGAAAAAAACAATTCAACTACACCTAGTCTAGCTTTCCTTTTGCCTTAAATCTCAATAAAATAGGCAACTTTTCAGAAAAAATAGATATGCACTTTGGAGGATCTAGAATAAAATAGACATGCTAAAATGGGTTTCTAGGATGTTTCCCAAGTGCTCCATGACTCATTTTTAGCATGTGTTGACTTCTAGGACATGTAGAAGGCAACTAGCATATAGTGGAATCTAGGAAACTAGGTAATAAGACAAAAATGGTTTAATTAATGTCTAAGGTAGGTAACTATGGGTTGATTATTCTAACACTGCCCCTTAAGCCTGAATTTATGAGTAAATATCAAAAAAATATAAGGCCTATAAATAAGGCTTAGTCACCCTTTACATACTTCTTGTCCATATAACCAAGGAAAGAGGCAAAAACCCAGTGGGAAAATCATCCCTTAAACATGGACATGAAAACAAAATTTGCAAATCTTGTCATCAATCATGCTTCATAGCATGATCAAAACTCCCCAACAGTGATTTGATATTGTTGAATTTCTTCTCACAAAAAACTTTGGTGAAGATTTCTTCTACTTGTTCTTAAGATGCACAGAAGAATAGATGAATGGTACCATCATGCACAAGCTGTCTAATGTAGTGCATATGGATCTTAATGTGCTTGGTTCGCAATATTTGAACTGGATCATTAAATATTTAAATGGTGCTCTGATTATCACAGTATATAATAGTTGAAAACTATGATTCGAAACCACATTCTCCAAGTATTCCCTGCAACCACAAACATTGAGTTGCTGCATTTGCAACTCCTCTATACTCTTCTTCTATAGATGAGAGTGCTATGGCACTCTACTTCTTGCTTGACCAAGTGATTGGTCCTTCTACAAGCATGAACACATATCCTGATGTTTACTTTCGATATGTGTTGTCACCTACGCAATCACTGTCAGTAAACCCAATCAAATCAAGATCAGATTTTGCTTTGTAGAAGATCCCATGTGTTCTTGTTCCTTGAACAAAGTTTAGGATCCTTTTTTCTGCTCTCTAGTGAATCTCATGAGGCTGATACATTTATCTTGAAGCCACACTAAATCCATAAGATAGATCAGGTCGAGTGTGTGTAAGATAAAGCAAACACCCAATCAACTGCCTATACAGTGTATTATTTACCATAGGAGAAGAACGTGCTTCTTCAAGCTTAACTTTTGAAAGGAAAGGAATCTTGCTTGGCTTGCAATATTTCATGTTGAACTTGTTCAAAAAATACAAGGCATAATTGGACTGATGTACTTTTATTTCATGTTGGGATTGATCAATTTCAAAACCCAAGAATTGGCTCAACAATCCCAAATATGTCATAGAAAATGCATGGTTCATTACTTCCTTCAAGGAGGAAATCTCTTTCTTTGAAATTCCTGTAATTAGAAGGTCATCCACATACAAGAAAATAATCATCAAATAACCATGAATCATCTTCAAATAGACATTAGGATCAGACTTGCATCGAACAAAACTCAATGACAGCAGAAAGCCATCAATCTTGGCATACCAAGCCTTGGGGGCTTGCTTGAGCCCATACAATGATTTCTTTAACCTACACACTAACGATGGATTAGAAACAAACCCTTCAATTTTTTGCATGTAAATATATTTAGTGATATCTGCATTTAGGAAAGCACACTTCACATCCATGTGATGTACCTCCCACCGCTTCAAAGCTGCAATGGCTAAAGCTAGCCTTATGGAGTCCATCTTTGCCACTGGTGCAAAGGTTTCATCGTAGTCAATACCATCTACTTGTGCATAGCCCTTGGCTACCAATATTTCCTTATATTTCAAAGGTGAACCATCAGCATCAAAATTAGTCTTGAAAACCCACTTACATTGAACTAGCTTCCTCCCTAGGGGAAGATCAACCAGTTCCCAAGTGTTGTTCTTTTGGAGCAAGCTCGATTCTTATTTCATGGATTTTTTCCATCTTGGATCATGTGATGCATATTCATATGTATGTGGATCTGATTCAACCATCAGATATCACTTCTCAACAAATAGAGGATCTTTCACACAAAGGGCACTCTCAAACTAAGATCTAGTCCTCCTAGTGTCACTAGGATTTTCAGCTAGTCCCCTAGCTGCATGAATGGTATTTGATGCCCATTTTGGTCTTGTAGGAGTATTAGGATCTATAATCAAATCATAATTATTAGACATATCATAATCAGAAAATTCATTAGTCTCTCCACTTACAATCAATGGATTTGGTGGTGAAGAAGACTCTCCAACTTCAACTGCTACTAAAGGCTCTGCTTGGAACTGAACACTTCTTTCAATGAAATATTTTTTAGTGCTCAAGTTGATTAGCTTGTACCCTTTTGAATCTTCAGAATACCCAACAAATAGGAACTCTTGGCTTTGGGGCTGCAAATCCTTTCTCTTTTCAGTTGGAATTCTAGCCCAAGCCTTTGAGCCAAAAATCCTGAAATGGGTCACATCTGGCTTGTGCCCACTCCAATATTCAAAAGAAGTCATACCATCAAGATTCTTATGAGGCACCCTATTATAGATCTAGGATGAATATTTTATAGCCTCAACCCAAAACTTTGGTGGAAAATTCTTAGCCTCCATCATGTAGGTTGCCATTTGCTTCAGTGACCTGTTCTTTCTCTTAGCAACACCATTTTGTTGTGGTGTGTAAGGGATCAAATGTTGCATATAAATACCTACATATTTACAATACTGAATGAACTCAAACTTGACATACTCACTGCCATTGTCATATATGAGGATCTTGAGTTTCCTCCTAGACTGGTTTTCAACCAAGGCTTTAAATACTTTGAAGAGGTCAAAAACCTTAGACTTATGCTTTAGGAAGTGAACCCAACAATACCTGGAAAAGTCATCTATGAAGGTCAGTGCATATTTGGATTGACTCATGGACATATGAGGAAATGGACCAGCAATGTCACTATGGGTCAACTCAAGAGGTGTCGAGGTTCTCTCATGACTAGCTCTCTCATATTTGTGCTCTGGGTGTTTTCCTAGGATACAACCTTAACAAACTCCCTTAGAAAACTTGATCTTTGGTAACCCTATGGACATATCGTTTTCACTCAAATCATAAATATACTTGTAGTTAAAATCACCAAATATTTCATGCCAAAGCTTTCTTGCCTCATTAGCATGAATTAGAAGAGCAGAGGGGTTTGAGTAGGGTAGAAAATGGGAAAACATGTAAACCTTCGAAGTGTGATCAACAACACCTTTCTCTATGACTTTACCATTTGAAATCTCAGTGATTTCAAGATCATCAAGGGAGAAGATGACCTTCTTTGGAGACCCAGTGTGAGTCATTTGATACACTGACAAGAGATTAGAGGCAATACCTAGAACATACAACACATTATTGAACTTACCATGGTCAAGATCAATCCTTCCCTTCCCCAAACTATCAATGAGAGAGTCATTTCCCAAAACTATTGGTGGACCTTTTAACATGTCAAGAGAGGAGAATGCCTCTTTTGTCGAAACCATATGTCTAGAAGCTCCAGAGTCTATGATGAAGCAAGGTGAGCTTGATGTGCCATCCACCAAGGCATGTACTCTCTCTCTATCCTCTGAATTTGATCCTCCTTCCCTCTTCTTTGAGAAATCAGGAAGGGAGATGTTATTCTTCTCTAGGAGTTGGGTCAACATGTCAATTTGCTTCTTCATACAAGAGCTCTCAGGATGATATCCCTTACTATAGTATGCACACTTGCTCATTTCTCATTTGTTCTTCTTCTTCTGGGAGTTCTTCTTGGAACCTTGGGGCTCTGTTGAGGCCTGGAAAATCGTAGACAGCAACAGTAAGGGATTCTCCCCAATCAACGTTCCCAACTAGACCATTGATTGTTTGGTATAGGGAATCCGTCCGGTTTGCGGTCCGGCTACTGTAGGTCAAAAAACCAAAACAAAGGCTTCACCGGTTACGGCCCGGTCCATCGAGTTTTTGTATTTTTTGACTTAAAGATGATATGCAAGTGCCTAACTAACCATGCAGGGTGATAAAGGTGCAAGAAGCTGTCACAATGTGATGCGCAGGTTCTTACCTCTCGTCTTAAGGCTCACAAGCATCCAAATCGCATACAACTAAAAATTAAACTAACTACCCAAATATCCCTAGGGAGAAAGATTATCATTCGTTAGTGAGTAATATAATTTGTACATGCATTATGAAGAATTACAGGTAGCTGATACTTCTTTCATGACACATGAACACTTAAAGATGTTTAAACAACCAGATAGCCAACTGTTTTATGAACAACATTTATTACTCACAGTGGAAAACATCACAAAATATACTGAAAGACATTCAACAAGAACATAGGTTCAGGCAGTTAGAATGCCCTCACAATTAATGAAACACAGCTAAAAACGAAATAGTTCCTCTTCAACATTGCTCATTTACTCGCATTGATACATTCCACATTTAGCTTTCTCCAACAGGCAAAAGTTGCAATTTCTGAGTGTAAAACGAAATAGTTCCTCTTAAAAACAAAGGGTTTACAAGTTTTTTCAGGGAAAAAGTCCTTTCTAAATCCTATCTTTACAATATTTAAACTACATAGCAGGTCGTTTGGGCTGCCCCCCAAACGTGTGACTTTCCAGTCTCTCGAACGTTTCAGATTCTTCTTCAGGTTGCTTTGTCTTCTCATTTTTATTTTATGTGAACGTTCATCTTCTGATTAGTAACTGATAGATTTTTGTAGTCTATGCCTTGGCCGTCATTCATTTTGTCCTTTCTTCAGTCCTGAGCACCACGGTTTGACTTTCTCCAAAACTGCCTAGATGTGCCTTCGTGCTGCGTTTGCCTTTAAAATCCTTCAAGTCTACCTGCGAATAAACCAGAATGCATCATTTATTTGATTTGCGTTACAAAACAAAACAGCAAATTATATGAGAGGGAACGGCTACTCCACAGGAAATAGTCAGGTGAATCACGGCGGAAGACGGAAGGATAGCAACATCGGAATCCAAATGGCTTTCCTGGCTGCAACGGTGGAAGATTCAATGCTACCGGCATGTGACAAGAGGGAGAAAAAACTTTGAATTGGAAGTCAGACGGATTTCCCTTTCGGAAGTTAAATTACTTTCCCAGCTGCAACGGCGAATGAGAAAAGACTAAGACATGCGACCTTTGGGTAGGACAAACTTTAAATCGGCAGTCGGCCAGGTTTGAACATCGGAAGACAAATGGATTTCCCATACACAACGATGGAAAAGAAATGGCTTTTGGTCCACGGCTAAACAGGAAAATGTGCATCGGCAAGGAGATCGTTTTGGGCTTCGGGTGCTTAAGTGTTTTGGGATCTGCAATGGCGGAAGCGAAAAGGCTTCGGCTTCTGATCAAAATGAGAAAAACTATCGATCAATGGAAAAGACTAAGTGTTTCAGTCATCTTTAAACATTCAACAATGAAAAAAACCCGTTTTACCTCCGCAACAGCGACCCACAACAAAGAATATTTGATCTGATCGACAAGCCAAAACCACCTTAAAATCTGCGACTCACCATAAGTCTCAAACGCAGGAAACTTCTGAAAAAACCAGGATGGACTGTAAACTCCAGGAAATAATCCACAATTAATGCATGACCCAAAAATCCAAGGATCCAGACGATCAAACAAATGTAAAAAATCATGAGGAGGGGCCCAAAACTTTAAGAAATTTGGGGAGAACGGTTGCAGCTGCAACAACTGGTGATTACCTGGCGAACCTAGATCTCTGGGTGATTAATCTTTGAGTGGCAGTCTGTTTAACAGAAAATTCATCTATTGAATTCTTCCAGCTATCGAAATTTCTTAAATGACAGGAGTGTGTACCCTTAATCATTGATGATAGTCCAAATTGGGAGAGTGGAAACCAAGATTTTCAAGTCCAGATAACTCTGTTGAGGCTAGAGGATGAGTTTCATTATTAATTCCGCCTTCAAATAGCTGATAGCTCAGACACCACAGGATTGTAGCATATGGTAAACAAAAATATTCGTTTGTTCCTCATTCCCATGCCATTTTAGCACTTTTTTTGCTCTTGGACCTTTGTCCCTTTTCATATGAGTCCTCCTGCATGCCTTTCTTACTGAATTTTAATTCAGGATCCTCTATCCCATGGTGTCCTTTTGTGTGAGTGGTGTACTTTTAATCTCATAGATGGAGAGGATCTTTCGGCAATTTAGTACTTATGATTCAGCATTTGCTTTGATGTATGATGCTTTTCATAGGAGTTTTTTACTCTTATTTGCCTTTTGGCATTCATTTATTGGCATGGGATCATTTATATTTAATATACTGTTCACCTTGCTCCTTTTCGTGGATCCTTTGCTGTCGCCCCTTAGGACATTATAAATGTGACTTGGATGGAGCCTCAACATAGTACTCCAGACTCTCTGAATCTGGTTTATTTCACAGGGTTTAAGCAGGACTTCAATGCACACCTAACTTATTCGAGAAAAATGCTAAACTAGAAGAAGTTCTTTTAGCAACACATAGTCTGAAACCCAAGAATGTTCATCATTCCCAAAAATTTGATGTTCCCCATGCAACCGCGGGTTCGTCTCCTTTATTGAAACAAGAAATATCAAACTAAAGCAAACTGAAAAACATGATTCAAAAGGCAGCCAGACGAATTATTTATATACAAGACAGAAGAAATAAAAAAAAATCAGGAAAAATAAGGTTTGAGAACCAAACCATTCACTGGTAGGTTCTCCTCCCACCCCTACAGATCTTGCAATTTGTAAGTAGAAGGGCCAAGCTTGGAAACAATCTGAAAAGGGCCTACCCACAACTGCTGGAATTTACTGTGCTTTCCTTTCTCATCATGGGGGTGATCCCATTTGAGGACTAAGTCTCCTACTTCAAATTCTTTTGTCCCATCTTTATGCTTGTCAAACCACCTCTTAACTAACTCTTGCTGTTGCTTAAAGCGTTCCCTGGCTTTAGATCTAGCCTCTTCTGCTTTCAGGAGATTATATATTCTTATTTGCAAAACTTCATCATCCGACCCCCTAGACTCTTGAGCTAGAATAGAAGACGGCAGCATGATGTTGGGTGGAAGAATGGATTCTTTGCCATACACAAGGGTATAAGGTGACACTCCTATCGCAGACTTGGGGGTGACCCTATCAGCCCAAAGGGCGTTTGGTAGTGCTGAGTGCCAACTCCTCTGGTTTTCTATTACAGTCTTCTTTAGGATTCTAATCAGATTTTTATTAGAGGATTCAACTAGGCCATTTCCTTGTGGATAGTAGTTAGCAGAATAATGCAATTTTATCCCTTTATCATGAGCAAAAGTAGTTAATTTAATTGATGAAAAGTATTTATCATTATCAAAAACTAACAAAATTGGAACTCCAAACCTGGTCATGATATGATCTTGCAGGAAGCTGATGACCTCGTCTTCATTTATCTTGCGCAGTGGGATAGCTTCGACCCAACGGGTGAAATAATCAGTTGCGGTCAAAATGTATTTGTGTTGGAGGGAAGAATTTGGTTTTATTTCTCCAATAATATCTATCCCCCATTGCTCAAATGGCTCCATGATCATCACAGGCTTTAGGGGTGCTGCTGCTCTAGGTTGTCTCCCACCACACCTTTGGCAAATATCACATATCTTGACATGTGCGTGTGTATATTTGAAGAGTGTAGGCCAATAATATCCTGCCCTGAGGATTTTGTGGGATGTAGTATCTCCTGAATAATTCCCTCCAGCAAGACCGTCATGCAATTATGACATTACTTTCTTCGCGTCTTCCTTTTCTAAGCATCTGAGGAGAACCCCGTCATAATTCTTTCTGAATAATACTCCTTCAACAAGTTGATAGGAGGCTGATTTAAGACGCAGTGCTCTTCTTTGCTTAGAATTCCAATGTTCTGGAAACAACCCTGCCTACAAGTAATGCACAAGGTCTCTATACCAAGATTCGGGAGCTGTAAACAAAGGACATACCTCCATTATGTGTAATTCAGCTTCATCTTCCCAGGCGTGTTCTTCATTTTTCCCACTTTCAGTCATCTGTTTGCACAACCCTTGTCCTTTAACTATAGATGCTAGATTGAATTCAAGGTCGTACTCTTGAAGAGCTGTTACCCAGTTACCTCTTCTTTCTCCCAACTCTTTCTGTATAAGAAGAGACCTTACAATTGGGTAGGGGACGATCACTTTGGTTCTATTTTTTAAAATATAAGGCCTGAATTGTTTCACTGCTTTGAATACAGTGTAAGCTTGTTTATCAACAGCTAGGTAGTTGAATTCAGCCCCCTGTAGACCAGTACTCATAAAGGATATTGGGAATTTATGCCCCCCATCTTCCTTTTGGGTGAGCACTGCTGCTAGTGAATCATCAGATGCAAAGGTATACAAGATAAAATATTTGTCGAAATCTGGGATTTTCAGGGATGGTGCATGTGCAACAACAGTTTTGATTTTGTTGAATGCACTTTTCTCAATTTCAGTCCACTTGAATAGTGCATTTTGCTTTACCATTTGCTGTAGTGGTTTGACAATCTGAGCAAAATCAGGCACAAATCTTCGCACAAAGTTTATCATTCCCATAAATGATTGCATCCCCTTTTTATTGTGGGGAAATAGGATTTGTTCAATAGCCTTAATTATTTCTGGATCTATAGAGATTCCTTTCTTCGAAACTATGTGACCCAGCAACTTGCCCTCTATGACAGTGAATACACACTTCTTAGGATTAAGTGAGATGCCATACTTTCGACAGTGCTCGAATATTTGCCTTAAATGAAATGAGTGCTCTTCTCTTCTTTTCGAGAATATTGTAATATCGTCAAGGTATACTATGGCACTTCGGACAATCAATCCACAGAAAGCTATATCCATAGCCCTCTGAAACGTTGCTCCAGCATTTATCATCCCAAAAGGCATCGTTCTGTAGGCAAAGGTTCCCCATTTGGTCCTAAACGTTGTCTTGAATCTGTGTTCTTTGGCTACTAATACTTGATTGTATCCAGAGAAAGCATCTAATAATGAAAACAGTTCAGAACCTAAAACCATTTGTAGCAGCTGCTCCATGGGTGGAACATGATAATTGTCTTTGTCTGATGCACGGTTTAGGTTTCTGAAATCCACGTAGAGTCTGATTTCTCCAGACTTTTTCCTTACTGGTACCAGATTTGATACCCACTCAGAGTGTCTAACTTTGAAGATGATTCTAGCATCCAATAATTTCTTCACTTCACTCTGAATCAGCGGTTCCAATTTTGGATGCATTTTTATTAACGGTTGCTGATATGGCTTGATGCCTGCTTTAATGGGGATGACATGCTTGATGATATTGGTGTCGTATGTTTTCAAATCTTCGTACGTCCAAGCGAAAACATCTTTATATTTTTTAAATAGACTGATGAATTTGTCTCTTTCTACTGGTGAAAAACACTTGCCGAGATTTACAAATTTGGGATTCGTCTCAGTCCCTAAATTTATTAGCTCGAACTGTAGAGATGAGCTGTGGGTCTTCACGTTGGCTGGTCTTCTGAAATTTTCATTTAAATCGAACATTTTTTCTAACATTCTGACACCTTTAGGAATGAAATTGTCATATTTGATTTCAGCCTGATGTTCTTCATCGTCTATGATCGCTCCTTTAAACACCTCATCATTTGTCAAACATTCTATGATTTGTTGATCATCATCGAAAAATCGCAAGTTGGTGATCATATCCGGCACTGAGGGCCTGAAAAGAAGTTCGACAGAACATCGATTATTAGTGGGTATGATTCTAGTGGCTGATGTGGCCAACAGATCAACAGCTGCGTTTTTAATTCTTGGAATTGAAACAATGTTGAATGCATTAAAACATTTAAGAAAATCCCATACCTCATTCTGGTAAGCTTTCAAGTTAGGGGAAACACAATGTATTTGATTTCGGATTTGTTTCACAATAATTTCAGAATCCCCAAAGACTTTCAGATTACTTACCTTTAATTCAATCGCTTTCTTTAGTCCCTGCACCAGTGCTTCGTATTCAGCTGTATTATTAGTACACTCAAACTCTAATCTACATGAAAGGAAATATTTATTCTTCAGTGGGTCGATCAGGACACAACCCACCCCTGACCCTTCTAATGTCTTAGACCCATCAAAAAACAAAATCCAAAAATCACTAACTACTGAAGGTGAATCTACTCCTACTGCTAAGCTTACTATATTACAATCAATCTCATCATCCTGTGAGAATCGAAGGAGATTAGGCTGGGTGTCAGAGGTGTTGCTACCTTCTTTCGCTTCGTAATTCCCTAGTTCCAACTCAATAAAATAGTTTCCCAATACAGAGTCTACTGGTACATTCTTCTCCTCCAGTTGAGTAACATTGTACTTCATGTGAGGTTCTCTTAAAATCTTGATCTGGTTAGGACTTCCTTTGTATGGCAGCCACAAATACGACCAATCTGTGGTGAAATATCCATTTAATTTGGCTGACCAATCCCTGCTCAAGACAAGACCGTAAGAATCTGCTATATCAGCCACCATGATGTTAATAACTTGAAAAACTTTGTCATTAGATGCCAAATGAACTAGGACATCTTCCAGCTCACCAATTACCTTTACATCCGTTCTATCCAATTGGACCACCCTCCATGTGGATGGCTTAGGCTGCCCATTAATCGTTTTACAGACTGATATGGGCATAACATTTACCGATGCCCCTGATTCTACCAAGCAATTATGTACATTATGATTGAAAATTTCAAACGTGAGGAGGAAAGGTGGATGTTTGCTTTTAGACTTACCTCCCACGCTGGTTTCTCCAATTTCTTCTTCTTCTTCTTGAGGTTGATTGTTGGCTGGCAACTTCTCATTCGATGCTTCAAGTGCTTTCAACAGTCTTTGTTTTTGCTGCGGCACTTTACACATTTCAAATAGTGGCACATTTGCTTTCACCTTTTTTAAATCCTCCACTATGTCATAATCCATCGACTGCTCAATAGGATGGGTTTTATCAGCATTTTCTTCACTTGGCTTGGCCTACGCGTCATTCTGCCTAGGATTTTGGCTGGTGATAGTGAACTCTGGAATTTTACCAGCCAACGATTTTTTTTGAAATTTATTCTTAACATTTCTCTGCAGCCTCTTAATCTTTGGGAGTATAAGACTGTCTTCCTTAACCGTCCCTTGGCTCCTTGTGGCTACGTTGGTTTCCATAACGTCCTTGTACCCCTGAGTCTTTTTCTCTTCAGCATCAAATAATGAGACAGAATTCCATAAAGCTATGGTTTCTTCTTCCTGTTCTTTAGTAGAAGTAGAAGCAGAACTCTCTTTTCTTTCTTTAGCTCCCTCTTCTGTTAATCTGGAATCCAAGAGCTGATTCATGACCAACACCATCGAATTTATCCATTGAGGACAATTCTTTTCAGAGTGTGGCTGTTGGTGGAAAGTGCAAAAATTTTCCAAGCCTACCTCTGCTAAATTCATAGATGCATTATTGTGAGGAGGAGGTTGAGACTGATGGTTATCTTCTCTTTTCTTATAATATTGCTTATAAAACTTTTGTGCTTCCTTTTCTTTCTCCATATCTATGATCTTGTTGGAAAGCTTTTGCATCATTTTGGCCATATTTTCCAAATCTGGCGACTTTTCTTCCTTGGGTTTATTAAACAATAAGGATTTTATGCCTGCACCTTTTTCCCCTGACTGTTCAGGATAATCTTCAATACTTTCTCTTTCAGCCTCCACTACTTCTACCTCTTCATAGGTTTCTGCTAATGTAGCCTTGGCCCTACCTTTGGCAAACATGGCCAAATCAGGACCTAAAGCTTATGTGTAATATTCAATCAGTACCTTGTCTGAAGTTTTGTCAGCGTCAGAGAAATTCTTGATGTATACGGAAAATCTTTGAGTAAAACTGTGCACTTTCTCCTTCCTCTCTTTCTTCAAGGCTCATAATCCCTTCATGAGACCTGCATGAGTCTTTTGAACTGCATACTTACTCCTGAAAATTCTCTCAAAGGTATCCCAATCAGGGATAGAGTTAGCAGGCAACCCAAAATACCATGAAGATGCGGCTCCTTTAAGGGTATGCGAGAATAGTCGGCACACTACATCTTCATGTTCCCCAGCCCTCAATCCTTCTATTGCCAAGTAAAAACTCTGCAGATGATCATCTACTAGTATCTTCTCATTGGGGTCGAATTTAGGTAGCAACTTTTCAAAAGATTGAGGTAAATCATGTAATGGAGGAGTCAGGTTTAAGGGCGATCTGGCTCTCCATGTAGGTGGTAGATTTGGTGGATTAGGTGGTTGATTAGCATTTACTCCTGCCATGAGTCTAGGTGGAGAGTGAGGAGGTGAGACAATAGGAGTGTGAGAAGGGGAACTGTGAGGGGTATTTGGGCCTTCTTGGTTCAAAGGTAATACAACTTCTTGTAAGGCTTCTTCTACAAGCTCTTCCCAGTCTCCAACCAACACTGAGTCTTCCGCTACAGGACGATCTCTCCTTTTATACTCTCTTCTGGGCAATTCAGGGATGATTGGCAATCCTCCAATCTTCTTTATGTATGCCCTCGTATGTCTTCTCAGATCATTCACAATTTTGTTGCCAATAGAATATAGATGTTCTCCTTATTCTCGAATTGGATTATGAAACCCACTGCTTTCAGAACTGTTACCGGTGGAATATTCTCGAGAAAATGGATTTCCTCGGCCATCCATACACTGGCGTCCCTCCTTCTAGCGCCAAAACTGTTGAGGCCTGGAAAATCATAGACAGCAACAGTAAGGTATTCTCCCTAATCAACGTTCCCAACTAGCCCGTTGACTGTTTGGTATAGGGAATCCGTCCGGTTTGCGGTCCGGCTACCGTAGGTCAAAAAACCAAAACAAAGGCTTCACCGGTTACGGCCCGGTCCACTGAGTTTTTGTATTTTTTGACTTAAAGATGATATGCAAGTTCCTAACTAACCATGCAGGGTGATAAAGGTGCAAGAAGCTATCACAATGTGATGCGCAGGTTCTTACCTCTCATCTTAAGGCTCACAAGCGTCCAAATCGCATACAACTAAAAATTAAACTAACTACCTAAACTATCCCTAGGGATAGTTTAGTGAGTACGTTCTAACTATCATTCATTAGTGAGTAATATAATTTGTACATGCATTATGAAGAATTACAGGTAGCTGATACTTCTTTCATGACACATGAACACTTAAAGATGTTTAAACAACCAGATAGCCAACTGTTTTATGAACAACATTTATTACTCACAGTGGAAAACATCACAAAATATACTGAAAGACATTCAATAAGAACATAGGTTCAACCAGTTAGAACGCCCTCACAGTTAATGAAACACAGCTAAAAATGAAATAGTTCCTCTTCAACATTGCTCATTTAATCGCATTGATACATTCCACATTTAGCTTTCTCCAACAAGCAAAAGTTGCAATTTATGAGTGTAAAATGAAATAGTTCCTCTTACAAACAAAGGGTTTACAAGTTTTTTCAGGGAAAAAGTCCTTTCTAAATCCTATCTTTACAATATTTAAACTACACAGCAGGTCGTTTGGGATGCCCCCCAAACGTGTGACTTTCCAGTCTCTCGAACGTTTCAGATTCTTCTTCAGGCCGCTTTGTCTTCTCAGTTTTTATTTTATGTGAACGTTCATCTTCTGATTAGTAACTGATAGATTTTTTTAGTCTGTGCCTTGGCCGTCATTCATTTTTTCCTTTCTTCAGTCCTGAGCACCACGGTTTGAATTTCTCCAAAACTTCCTAGAT
Source organism: Pseudotsuga menziesii (assembly GCA_001517045.1). Classification (NCBI taxonomy): domain Eukaryota; kingdom Viridiplantae; phylum Streptophyta; class Pinopsida; order Pinales; family Pinaceae; genus Pseudotsuga; species Pseudotsuga menziesii. Next base: position 31,227 of record LPNX010522721.1, on the reverse strand, counting down.
GTGCCTTCGTGCTACGTTTGCCTTTAAAATCCTTCAAGTCTACCTGTGAATAAACCAGAATGCATCATTTATTTGATTTGCGTTACAAAACAAAACAACAAATTATATGAGAGGGAACGGCTACTCCACAGGAAATAGTCAGGTGCATCATGATGGAAGACGAAAGGATAGAAACATCGGAAGCCAAATGGATTTCCTGGCCACAACGATGGAAGATTCAATGCTACCGGCATGCGACAGGAGGTTGAAAAAACTTTGAATCAGAAGTCAGATGGCTTTCCCTTTCGGAAGTTAAATTACTTTCCCAGCCGCAACGGCGAATGAGAAAATACTAAGACATGCGATCTTCAGGTAGGACAAACTTTAAATCGGTAGTTGGCTAGGTTTGGACATAGAAATACAAATGGCTTTCCCATCCGCAACGGAGGTAGAGAAATGACTTCGGGTCCACGGCTAAATAGGCAAACGTACATCGGCAAGCAGATCGTTTTGGGCTTCGGGCGCTTAAGTGTTTTGGGTTCTGCAACAGCGGAAGCGAAAAGGCGTCAGCTTCCGATCAAAATGAGAAAAACTCTCAATCAATGGAAAATACTAAGTGTTTCAGTCATCTTTAAACATTCAGCAACGAAAAAAACCCGTTTTACCTCCGCAACAGCGACCCACGACAAAGAATATTTGATCCGATCGACAAGCCAAAACCACCTTAAAATCTGCGACTCACCATAAGTCTCAAACGCAGGAAACTTCCGAAAAAACCAGGATGGACTGTAAACTCCAGGAAATCATCCACAATTAATGCATGACCCAAAAATCCAAGGATCCAGATGATCAAACAAATGTAAAAAATCATGAGGAGGGGCCCAAAACTTTAATAAATTTGGGGAGAACGGTTGCAGCTGCAACAGGCTCCTCTTGAGAGTTTCTCTTTTCTCTCTGTTGCTGAGGTGGATTTTAGCTTTTTTATTGATTTTTGAATCCACCCTTAAATCTCTAGCAACCAAAGCTTGGTCTTTGGAAGGTTTGATGGTGCCCATCATCACCAACTTATCTTGTTCCTGTGTGAGGGATTCCATGAAATCTGCAAGCTTAGGAATCTTCTAGGCTCAAGCTGTCAACTTGGTGGCATGGAAGGTTGAAACAAACACTGAATAGTCAGGGCCAAGCTTAGAGAGTATGTCCAAAAATAGTTGCTCTTCCTTCTTTTTGATCCCACTCTATTTTAGCTGCAAAACAAGGGCTTTAAACTGGGAAAAATAGAGTCGCAAGGATTTGAAGCTACTGGGACATAAGCAGATCAACTCATTCTCGATCTAATTTCCTCTCATCTCATATATATTACTAAAAATATCTACAAGCATCTCCCACACTTCATTAGGCGATGTCAATCCATCAAGATGGAAGAGGAGGTCTCTTGAAATGCTCAGACACAAAAAATCATAGGCCTCATCCCTCCTGTTATGCCATTTGATTTTCTCTGCAGCTACATTCGGATCTTCCTGAGCTGCCATTGTCACCATGTAGAGACCTTTCTCTCTCAACAATATCTCCATCTCATATTTCCACTCAAATAAATTGAATGGAGTCAAGATGATCTTCTGAGATTGGTCCATAACTTAGAAATTGTGCCCTTAAGTCAGCAGAATATTCTCCTAGTCAATATGTTGAACCTGCAATAGCAATATGGAAGGAGAGAAATAAAACTACAAAGGCTCTGAAACCATGTGGAAATTGAACCCAAGAGATAGAACAGTTACACTCACAAAATTGCTAATAAAACATGTAAAATTAACACTAAAGGAGACTGAAATTGGAGCATAACACTAATCTGTATTGAGTAAGTGTACAATAGCCAACCTTGTGAAATAATAGGTTGCTGCAATACATAATTACATGAGATATTCGAATGCATAAGGATGCCATTCAAAAAGGTCAAAAAGTAGGCTTACTAAATCTAGTCAAATCCCTCATAGGTGCATAAAGTAGTTTCCAAATCCACCAAGATGCTCACGAATTAGCTAATTCAAGTAGGAAATCTAATGAGGGATGGAAATATAGCTCATAAATTATTTTATTAGGAGAAAAGGAGGGAAGATGATGTGGGCAAAAAACAAGTCAACTACACCTAGTCTAGCTTTTCCTTTTCCTTAAATCTCAATAAAACATGGAACTTTTCAGAAAAAGTAGATATGCACTTGAGAGGATATAGAATAAATTAGACATGCTAAAATGGGTTTCCAAGATGTTTCCAAAGTGCTCCATGACTCAGTTTTAGCATGTGTTGACTTCTAGGACATGTAGAAGGCAACTACCATAGAGTGGAATCTAGAAAACTAGGTAATAAGACAAACATGATTTAATTAATGTCTAAGGCAAGTAACTATGGGTTTATTATTCTAACAATTATACAGTGTGACTTGAAATCCTTTAAGGTAGTTCTATTCGTTGTCAAATGGTACAGGTTACGATTGAATCAATGTGATCCCAATAGAACTATTATTGAACATGATAATGGATTTACCATGGTAAAAATAGGGTTGTTTGAGCCTGGAACAAATCCCTATGTTCTTCCCAGCCAATGTGAACAGGTATTTTACTCATAGGTTCTAGGTAAAGCGGGCTGATCATTTGTTGAGAGACACGATTCAAGGGGAAGGCTAGTAAAGTATAACCTAGAGGATGCTAATAAAGAGGGTTCTCTGGAATA